>WNNJ02003006.1:0-129321 GCA_012934845.2 Pomphorhynchus laevis
AAAGCAAGGGCACTATTTAACATCACAATAATATTCGAATATCCGAATCTGTAATAGTACTGGATTAGTGTCAGTAAAATGACACTCTCAAGATGCATTCAGAACTTTAACCGTTTGTGGAAACAGTTTGTAAACACTAAGTCACGTATTGACTGAGTTTATTAGTAGATGTCGACGGTACGTTGTCGTACTACGGTGAACACGAGAGCAGTATATTGGGAGATTATACAGGATTTATAACACTGATTGTATTTAGTGTTTAGTAACTAATTTAAACCTTATTCAAAAGTGTAGCTCTTATCATATTCTCAAAATTAGATCAATGCCAATGTGATGATATCAAAAATGAATAGATGTGTTCATAACGCTCAATTTTAAAACACCACGCTAAGCAGATGCCGATTAATTTAAAAGAATATGACACTTTATTTGGCAGGTTAATTACATATATCTTCTTTAGGCTAACTGAATAAAAATTAACAAAGGATTTTGCTCAATGACTTATTTACATTACTGTAAATTTTAGATCGAAGAAGACCACCGAGCCCAAATGAAATTGAAAGACACTATCGACAAACTACAAAGTAAAATGAAAACATATAAACGACAATCTGAAGAAGCGGAAGAACTCGCAGCAATTAATCTAGCAAAATATCGTAAAGTCGCTCAAGACCTGGAAGCGGCAGAAGAGAGAGCGGATTCGGCAGAAACTATGTTTAATAAACTAAGATCAAAAAGTAGAGCAACAAACAATTCGTCGACAGGTTCCGTAAGTACGCATCATTTCACTACTTTGGAGCATTCGAATGTGTTAATTTGATCACGTAAATGTTTAATTTATATTTTTAGTATTTTTTAACTTTATTGAACCTGCTGGTTTTTCTTTATTTTGTTAAATTGAAAAGTCATATGCAGCACATGAACATTGTTTTATTTTTTAATATTTCGAAAGAGCATATCTGTCATCATCAGGCATATTTTATAGTAATCAAATAGTTGTTAATTCAGAAAGGTAAGTTGCTTTCCTATCTTAAAGGAAAAAGCCATATACCTCCCGATTTATATTGATACTTGATTTATTTTAATCAGTTCACTTAGATTTCTGATCAATATAAAATAAAATATTAGATTGTAGATATGATACAATAGCTTTAATAAATACTTGTAAAATAGCATTTTCAAATGAAAAGTTGAAAATCGAGGCAATGCAGCAGTATAATCGGTAAATAGCGTTAAAATAATGATGTCAGTTACGAACTTTCGTTTCTCCTTTTTTTCATTGGCTGCAAATGACTTGTCGTCACCAGCATATTTTTATACTCGAGAGTCTAGTTGTATTAATTTATCGTTACTACATATTTATCCAATATTACTGTATTAATGAATAAAACTTTATAATTCGATTTAATTAAGATCTATTGATTTTTTTATCAATCAATATGATCGGAAAGTTAATATGTTAATTTATAATTGAATTTGATACCTCAAAAATCTTCAGATAATGCGCTTTCGAACTAAAAATATATTAATTTGCTAATTTACTATGACTTAAAAGAGAAAAATATCGTAATTAAAATAGTAAAAATTTAATTCTCAGGTAATTTCTTGCAATGTTCGGTTGAGAAATAGGGTTTGAAACTTAACAGCACAGCAGTTCCTCTTGATGATCACAAATACTCTTCTAATATACGGCATATTATCTATTTAATCAATTTTTTTTAAATTCTGAATTATAACAAATACTTGACTTACAGAATTTCTTTAATCTGAATTAAAGAAAATTTTAATTTTTATATTTAAATTTTTTAAATTATATATTTTTAATCTTTTGAATAGTTCAAAATACGAGGACAATAACTGATCTGATTTATTTATTTTTATCACAGCGTGTGTATTTTTATTATAATACAAATTTTCTGTTTAGGGTGAAGTTCGGGATAGCTCAAGGGCACCGAGCGCGTATTCAAGAGGACCTTCTATTAGAAGATAATGTGAAGTAGATCATTAATTTATTGCAGTGAACAAAATTGAACTATTATCATAGAGATTTCTTTATGAATTTTGGCTATTTATTCTAGAATAAAAATAATCTTACAACTTAGTTCAAAAAAATAATACGAATAAAAATTTTGTTTCTAAATTTTGTCAGTTATTCAATCATGTTTAATTTTATGATATTATTTAAATCAGCTCTATGTTAACAACTTGATACGCATTTTCAAAAGCGCTTCGCGTCACTAATCAGAATGACAAGTGTAAAACGATCGGAATAATGTATTTACATAATTGTTCAAACAGTTGTTCTTTTGTATTTAATTTAACCTTTTTCTTCTTTTACTTTAGTCTTTATCCCGCTTTGAGGTGGAATCGGTTATTGAAGGAGGATTTGGTCTTCCATTTCGCCCTATTCGTAGCTGGTCCGAGTGAAGTAGGAAGTCTTGAGTATCGATTGATTTTCATACTCTCAGACTCTCAGACTTCTCATTCGAGAAGTCTGAGAAGTCTTGAGAAGTCCTGTCGCGTCGATTTCAATGTATGCCCCAGCTCCATTGCGAAAATTGAAGGACTTTACCGTTGATAACAATTTTTGGTAGTATGCTCCTGATCGGTTTGTGTATGGGGGACTATCATCGGGAGTTGTCCGCGTTTAGCTCACTTCGCAGCTGGTATGCTGAGGGGAGTTTCCAGGGGCACCACGGGGAGGAATGGACACACCTCTTTTGTATTGAATTTAACCAAAAATTTGATATACTGAAAAGGGTTCCCGCAAATGGGCCTCTACATGTTTTGCAGTAAGCTTTCTTCGACGCATCGCTGTCCAAGCACGATATGTGCTCTCCTACTTGCCCGATAAGAAGTTAAGGCAAGACTTGCTAAGCATATAGATAGTTTGCCTGGCATGTCGCTGATTACTTCATGGTACGGAATAGACTTTCTACCTGATATCCTTCGCGCTATACTTTTCATTAAAGAGTCTGCTACCGGTCCTATTCCGCCGCTTGTTGAAAACGCCAACGGAATGAATAACCCGTTATCAATTTCTTTTATTCGTTCCTGGTATTTTGAAATTTTGCGATTTTCATGAAATTTGAAGGATGAGCTTGAACCACAGGCATACGATGGAGCAAAAGTATTGAATACACAAACGTCAAAAAATGACCGCTCCATAATGTCTCCATGCAGTCCTGAGCATGAAACATCTAGACGCGCTGATCTGTCTCTCGTAGATAGGTCACACCACCTATCTACCTTGCTGTTTACTTCTGAAGCTATGTAGTCGTCCGACCCAATAAAACTACCCAGCAGCTTGATCAAATAATAATATTAATAATAATATTATTTTGTTTACAAAATAATATTTAGTTCAAAAAAACAATTTTATTGCAATAATATGATTCAAACTTCTTGCTTTGTCTACTAAGGAAGTTAGATAAGTTTCCTGTTGGAAAGCACTAATCTGACAATTTGTTACTGAGTCATTCAGTGTCTTTAACGTACCTAAATCAGCAGTCACGACGCGCTATGTTAGACAGTACTGAAATAAAGAGAGCTTGATAAGCATTTTTCATTGATCAATGGTACGTTTTATATAAAACAAAACAAACCCAAAATAGACCAAGTTCAGCAGATGAAATTTAAACAAAGCCTCGTTACGATGAACTTAGGTCCGCTTCAGTATATCCATCTTGTTCTATTTAAAATTCGCTTAAATTTATTAAAGTCTAATCCTGAAGTTCAATTCGCCGAAATGGTAAAATCTGTATCACATTCGATGTGTGAATTATGAAGGTATGGAGTAGACAAAATTGTAAAGAATTATGAAATTATCAGTTTATTTGAATTTACCATTGATGCAGTTGTGGTATAAAAGATAATAACATGTAAAATTTAGAATAACAAAAGAAGATTTACAGAAGTTATATTTTAATATTAAATAAACTTTATTAAGACAATATTTATAGATCTATGCTCTGAAGTAAAAACCTTGTTGTAGCATAATCACAATTCCCCAGTGACAAAAGCTATGAAAATGATAGCTTATGCTATCATTTTCATAGCAAAAGCATTAGCTGTACATCAGTACAGCTACATCATCTTAATACCACCTATAGTTAATTCGAGATACATCTAGTAAAAAATATCGAGAGAAACGGTAATATTGTAACACTTTAGACTGTTTTCTCGACAGAAATGATGCACCGCACTTACTGCTAAATAGATCCAGTGACAACTAACATTTTCATGCAAGCTTTTGAGATTAAATTCCAACATATCTGAGGATAATTAATTTTGTGAACAAGGGCTTAATTGTTGATACCTACAATATCTGATGGAGCGTAAAATACAATGTACTGGCGATATTTATTCGATGCATGTCTGTCAAAAACCGACAGTCACACAAATATATGGTCGTATGAGATTTTTAGATTTTTGGGAATCGATTCTAAACACAACGGTATTTATCATAGATAAATAGCTTTTATATATACGCTCTTCTATATAAGTAGTCTAAATCATTTAATAAATCCTTAACTTAATGATAAGCTAAAGTATATCTCCTATATAAATCTTTAAATCCCTATATAAGCTAAATTCCCTATATAAATCCTAAAAATCCTTAATGATAATCTAAAATATATCATAATATATCAATATATTCACTTGTAAGTATTTCGAAAGGGTATCAAAAAGATTAGGAAATGGCGCATATGTGATAAAAATGAGTTTCGTACGAGTCGAATTGAATAAACTATTTTTGTAGGCAGTCGACAAACTCGATTGCTCGCCATAAAATGAAGTTTTTCAAAATGGTTGATGAATTTGCCGTACCTACAATAGGTAAACGGTTGATTATCGCTTGAAAGAAAACTATTTCATTTGGGTCCAAAAGGGTATTTTCTTTAAAATAAAATGTATTTATCTATTCGAGAAATTTAAGTAAGTCCTATGAGTTTATTAAAATGACTGCTTAGATTGTTTAATGTAAAAGAACTAAACGGCCAATTCTTGCCTACATACAACATATCGAGGCAATGCGGATAAATTTTGATTGATGATATACAACAACATCTGCATTAGAATCGTGTAAAAATTAAAAAAAACTGAAATTCCTCTTATATTCCAAGGAATAATATTAATTTAAATTATGGATTGATTACTTTATATTACGTGACTTAACCCAATGAGAAACATGTAGTACCCTTACAGGTGTTTATGAATACGTCAGTTGAAAGAGAGGATGCTAACTTTTCCTGCTGTAGAACACACAACCTCATCAGTATTCGCTAAAAGCTTGATGATTTCAGCAAGGATAGAATCAATATATCCCTAGAATGTTTGCAGCCAGGTTATACAGCCAGGTTAGAACAAGTAGACGTTTAAGAACTATATGATGCAACTTGTGAGTAGCCAGCTATAGTTTTTGAATGATTTAAATGTATATTTACAAAATTATTAAAATATATACATATTGTGAATATGCTAGATGCTTCCGGGACACTTAAAAAATATTAGGAGCATTAGAATTAAAACGCACTTTGTCTACTTATATAGAAGAGATTTCGCCAATAGCAATTAGATTTTACTTGAAACTTGGATTTATCCTTATAAAAATGTGAAGTATTTTTGACATTTATTAAGCGTTGTCCAAGAATTTATTGTCAATTTTTGACATTTATCAAGCGTTATTAAGAATTTGCCGTTATTGATATAGTTTAGACACGCTGCTATCTCAATAAGATCGCCTTAGAGCTAGGATTCAAGTTAAGAATCTATGCAGTAGCGATAATAGATTTGAGTTTAATTGCCTAAGTTTACTAAAGTTACTTTTAAAAAGCGCACACTAATTATCAATCTCAGAAATAATATAATATACGAAGGTAAAGCGTGATCATTAATTATGCCAAAAACACTATATTTAATTAATACAAATCAAATTAGCAAACTGTATCTACGTATTGTTATATAATTATAAAATAAACAAAACATAATAATGCTAAATCAAAATTTAATAATTAAATAATAAAATTAATAATTGTTATAAGATTTTTATAATTTAAATCAAGTTAAAATAAAAAATTGAAATTTAAAATAAAAGTCATTTTTATGAATTAACTAATAAATAACAGACGTTGTATCAGAGTAAGAATTAGAGGTAATCAGAAGGAACTGCTATGCTATCAGGTTTCCGCCCGTAATTCCTCGACCCAGCATAGCAGCGGGGGCCAAATACATGCTAATGATGTAATTCCTCTGATAAAACTATCTAGTATCTTATTCTAATATAAAGTATATTATTTATTATCCATCCATAAAAATTTGCCATTTAAGAGTTTAAATTTATTCTTTATATTATTTTGTTGATTTATATATTTTACTATTTTCTGTTTTATGTTTTTTATAGTAACCTAGTTTTAAATATGTATCTATTAAATTATTTAAATGATTTTGAAGAAAGTCAATATCATTACATATTGTTGCAATTCTTAAAATTTCATTATTTAATGTATTATATTTTATATTATATGGTATGCATGAATACTCATGCAAAAATATGTTTCTTGTAAATTTAAATATGTCATCTTTACGATATAAATTAAAAGTAGTTTTAATTGATGATAATTTAATGTTCATATCTAGATATATCTTCTTTATCATCAATATTAGTTTTATTAAATATAAGGCTACCTGCATAAATTTGTTCGCTTATTGAATAAAAATTGTTAGAGTTAAATACACATATATCATCAATATATCGAAACATATATTTCATATCTTTATATAATTTAGATTTATTTTTTAAACAGTTACGAACAAATTCATATTCAATAAAGCTTAAAAATAAGTCAGCTATAATTGAGCTACTTTTACCTGCAATTGAACCACCTTTTATTTGTCTTAATATAGATGTACCTACCTTTAAATAATTTTGATTTATTAAAATATTTAAGGATTCTAATAATTCAATTTTATCCATTTATTTATATTTACTTGATGGTTTAATTTTTGTTATATAGGCGTTATAATTATTATAACATATATATGTATATATTTTTCCGAATATAAGATTAATTACTTTTTCTATTGCATCTTTAATATCTGCTAAATCTAGATTTGTCCAAAGCGTACTAAATTCGTACGTATTTATATTCTGAAAATTTATTCCTTTTGTGTCTTCTAAAAATTCTTTTGTAGAATTAATAATGAAATAGTGTTTTATACCAGTATTAATTTCGATTACCTTGCAATATTTTTAAAGTGTGCTTTAATTACTTCAACTATTTTATTCAAATAGACAGAAAGTGATTTTAATGTACATTAAAACGCACTACATATGAACCTAGGTTTTATTGGATTTTTATGTAATTTTGGATTCCAATATAATATAGGTATAGTTTTACTATCTGATTCAACGTTTATACCCTTTTTATCCATTATAGAACAGTGACTTGTAATAATTGTTTCTAAACTCAACTCACTACGTTCATATGTTGGATTTACATTTAAATCATTAGAATTAACCTCTTTCATTAGTATATCATAATAAAGCTTTTTGCATATGAAGACAAAGTTATTACTAGCTTTATCAATAGTTGTTATTATATAGTTATCCTTTAATTTAGTAAGTTCTGTATACATGTCTTTATTAATTTGATCTTTACTTTTATAGTTGTTTGGTTTTTTAATTTTCTTTTAAATTTCATCAAATATATAATATTTCCAAATTTTAATCTTTGATGTATTTAACCTTTCACTATTAATCAGCTTACTAAAGTAAGTATTTAAGTTATTATGTAACGAATTGTAAATTTTATTTTTATTGTTATTATTTAATCTATCGAAGCGCAAGAACAAAACCAGAATCCGTTAACAAAACCCGAAACAACGTTGTAGCCATCAGTGAGGCTGACGAGAGCAGCTAATTATTGATCTAACTTTATTTGTTTTAGTTTTATAAATAAATTTTTCTCTTTAAAAAAATTTAATCTATATTTATACCCTTTCGATAGCATTTTCCTTAATTCATTGTTTTCAATGAATTCTAGATTATGGGTACATATATGTTCATTTATTTTATCAAAACTAAGACTTTTACAATTGCATTCTGTTTCCATTATGTTTCTAATATTATCGTTACATATTGATTTTAATTCTTTATTGTAATTACAAATTTTTATTCCTAATGGTGGTAGGAGTTTATACCTTATTTTAGGAATATATTTACTTAAATCTGACCCTATTATTTCTTTACTTTTAGAATTATTTAAAAGTCGGCTATATTTATGTTATCTATACATTTATTAATGAAGTTTATGGCTAATGTATATTTTCTATTGTTATTATTAACATTTATTGTACGATTATAGTATTTTGTATTACAATAACTGTCTATTATACAACTTAGACTATCATAGTCGTTAATTAATTTTTGATTTATTGAACATATGATATCTTTAGAAAAACTTCTTATATTTACATAAAGATCTTTTAGCTTATTATCTCTTAAAAAAATTAAAATTCCATTTAAATTCCACATTAGATGTAACTGTACGATAATGTCTGTACATGAGATTATTTTCAATTTGAATTCAAATATAATTAAAAGAATACATTTTGGAAAACAAAAGCTTTTGATTTATGACTGCTAAATAGAACAATATATTCAACATTTAGCATATACTTCAATTTAAATAAAGTATAAATATATCGAGATGATAAGACGTAAAGAACGACTTATGTTAGAGCAATACACAGTTTATTAACGACGACCGTGTCGATGAGAATACGACGATATTCCTCTACGAGACCGGCGTTTTCCTCTTCCATGGTTATATGATATCTGATGAGCCGAATCGTTGAAGTCCTGGTTGTTAGGCATGTCAGGTAAAGGTGAAACACATTCAAAGACATGAACAACAACTCGTTTATCGACTAGCGCAGATGTGTTTATGGCGATTTTATCGCCTCTCTCTCCAAATTGAACATTTATTCCGAAATTGTTAACTTGTGTTACAATGCCAGTAAACGAGTCTGTCAATCCAAATTCAACAAAAACTTCAGAACCAAGTGGATACAGCTCTGCCATGTTTACAGGATTGTTTTCAGTGTTTGCAGTGGAATGTTGCTGTGGTTGTTGATGCAGGTAGTCTCGAATACAATCATCGTTATTGGAAGTGGCAGATGAAGAAGCAGCGGCGGAAATTGAGGGCAATCTGGCACGACGGGTACTAGTGTTCAGAGACTTTCCATTTTTACCATCACTAAAACCCCATTGAGATTTTGGAATGGACATCGATTGTAAATCTTGTATAACTTTTTCCCGTGGAGCTGAAATATCGAGTGATTTGCGACAAGTCAATGGTATTGGTGTTGTTTGCCAGCTGATGCGATGAGCATTGCGCACAGGACGCTTGTTGCACTTGTCCTCCATTTTTTGTTTATATGAATATTCCGCTATACTCATTCGAAACAAGTAATTACGAACTTTACGGCGTGTACAGTTTAGTAGGATTTGATTTGAAGAAGTGCTATTGAGAGAACGCATTAGATGCGTACTTAAGCGAATAGGCTGATTCAGGTTTGCTGTATCACTGATATCAATGCGACGATCCAATCCACGAAATATAGAGCATTGCGGATCGTCATTTACATTGTTATTATTGCTGATAGTGTTGTTGATTTGTATATCTGTTTTTGCTGAAGTCGTTAACGATGTAGGTGAAGAGCTAGTGTTGTTTGCATTGCTTTTATTAGTATTATTTTCGATATTCAAAGATGCCGGCAGCAAAGATCGTGATGAGCCAAGGTCGGTAAACGTCTGGTGGCTTGATGCTGCTCCATCGAATTCCCTTGTGGGAGCGTGTGAGGGTTTATCATTATCATATACCTGTAACAAAGTATTCAGCATATCATGATCTATCCGATCCACTGAATTCGTTAGTTCCTTAGATTGTAGCTTTCGTATAGATTGTAACCAATCAACTGATAATCCAGTTCGCTGTGAAGACGCGGCTCGTAATTTGGCCCGCTTTATCGTTTTTACATGATCCAGTTGCTTTTGCAAATCGACACGATCTGTTGATAGAGTATGTCGTGTCTTAATATAGCAATAGATGCACAAAATTCACAATTATCATCATACATATTTTTATAAAGTTCATTAAAATTTGCTTTAATATTCGAAATATTAGCCTTCTAATTTTAAGCGTAAATTAATAACTAAAATTACTATTCATAAAATAATTGCACTTGCTAATAGTTTTTAACTTTTGAGTAAGTGCAAATTCGAGATTTTGTCCTTTTGGTTATGACGTGTATAATTCACTAATTGTATCGTAATAATATAAATAAATAATTACAATGGTAATTGAATATATAATTACAATGGTTATATATACATACAATAAAAACCTTTAAAAGTTTAAGATCTAACATACATACAATATTATTTTCCTAAAGAAAGCCACTAGTTGGCCGAAAGCTTGAATAAAACGATTATCTTTGTGTTTCCGGTTTGACTTAAAATCCTAGTATTAATATATACAAGTATCCGTAAAAGGATCCCGGAGCTGATTTGAGTAAGTAATCTAAACTATATATATCACTCCGAGACGTTCCTAACCACCCAGCAGTCATCATCAGTCGGATGATGTGGTTAGGGTATATTTCCCTAACCACCTCATCCGACTGACGATGACTGCTGGGTGGTTAGGAACATCTCGGAGTGATACATTAGACTGATGGAGCTGATGATCGAAGTCCAGTTATTTAGCAGCAAATATGGATTAAAAATCAATCGTAGCCAGCTTTGGCTCCTGGACCACAGTTTCAAGCGATTTTTCGCAATAACATATATATATATATATATATATATATATATATATATATATATATATATATATATATATATATATATATAAATTGGTAGTGCGAAAAATCGCTTGAAACTGTGGTCCAGGAGCCAAAACTGGCTACGATTGATTTTAAATCCAAATGAGCTGCTAAAAAACAGTATGAGTTTTGTTTAGCATCGTGAGGAATTGCTGGTGTCTTTATAGTTATCACAAAAGCAGTCGAAACGTACCCTAACCACTTCATCCGACTGACGATGACTGCTGGGTGGTTAGGAACGTCTCGGAGTGATACATTAGACTGATGGAGCTGATGATCGAAGTTCAGTTTTTTAGCAGCTTATATATTGAATTAAAATTAATGGTGATCGTTTTTAGGTGTTTTAGGTATCAAACAACACTTAATATTGTACAATGAATACCTTCGTAATTATATATAATGTCTTTATGCCTTCACTTGTTACGAATTGTATTAATTGAAAACAGCTATCACGTTAAATATTATTATTAAAGTCAATTCAATTAGCATAATAATTAACTTAAATCGCAAAAATGATGTATAAAAATTTACTAATATATAAATGCGTAAAGTCATCATACATCAAACAAGATTAAGAATATACGTCAATGATTACTAAAACTTTACATAACAGTAGAATGGGTAATTATATTTTTAAATATCCAGGAACTATCAGTTATAGTTGAACGACAAGAAAAATCATTTTGATATTTCGCTAGTAACTACTAGCATCTTCAGAAATGTTTCTAAAGATGCTAGTAGTTACTAGAAAAATATCTAAATAATTTTTGTTGTCGTTTAACTATACCTGATAGTTCCTGGAAATTTTAAAATTTAAAATACAGATCAGGATGGATATATTTCTAATAATTAGGCGGGGTTATGGAACCACCGCTTTGAAAATGTTAATTTTCTGAAGATGCTAGTAGTTACTAGCTAAATATCAACATGGTTTTTCTTGTCGTTCAACTATAAATGATAGTTCCTGGATATTTAAAAATTTAAATACAGATTAGGATGAATATATTTCTAAGAATGGGTAATTATTTTATTCCTTTTAATGATATTTTAATAATCAAAAAGGGCAGCATAAAAATGTGGGCAATGCTTATGGAGAAACGGTCTCAATAACTCTTAGCTGGTATAAATGTTTGTTTATATCCGTTTGCAATCTATATAACTATGATATGCAAAATATTATTTAATACATTAATGAATAACATTATATTAAAACTAAATTTAAACGTTTAAAAGAAAATATTAGTTGGTCTATAGTACATATATACAATATATGTAGTGTTCGAAAATGAAATAACTTTAGAGATAGATATCACGCTAGAGAAAACATATCAACATAAGTACGTACTCAACCGCACTGATATGTTATTATTAGAAGTATTTGATAACAAATTTGTGCATCTAGATTACTTTTCTTTGAATTCGAACATAGGTATATCGATTAAATTACAAAAGATTAAATTATCCATAATTTATATTTTTATAATATATTAATAAAATTCAGATTCTGATAGTATAAAATTTATAGCTTAATTAACTAATTTGGTTATTATAAAATTTCAAATTGGTGTTGCTTAGATAAGCTTATTTGATAAAACGACACATATCAAGGCATGTTATTTTATATACGGCCAGCATTTCAGATATATGGAGTAATTAGATTCATTTTGATATTTACATCAAATGAAACTTATTATGTTCTATATAATTTTGATTTCAAGATACGCCAGTTAAAAATAAAATAATAAGAAACTCGGAAGCACATAAGTTTATTCCGATAACCCTAATTTTTGATATTAGTATATAAGACATTACATAAATATATTTTAACGAGATTTCGTGATTTGGTAAATGAAAAACAATAGAACCAATTAACGTTTTTATTTACCAAAATAGTCAAATTTTCGTTAGCAATATGATGCTAAGGTCACTAAGAAATAATATTTAAAGTTTGAAAACGTTTACTTTCAAAATATATTCTTGGTAGAATTAGAAAATTGGTGACCAATCTTTGAATCATTTTATAAATTAAAATGTAGATGCTATTATTTGCTCTCTAAGAAAGAATACTTAATTGTGAGCATGAAGCATACGTAATACACATTATCTCATTTTTTTATTTAAAAATCATATGATACTTTGCATTAATAGTACATTTTTGTAATTTTAAAATAATTTTTATTCAATATCAGCGTGATAGGAATATCAAACTCAAAAGTAGGGTTGTCGAAAGTTACACTATTCTAATCGTGACGAGGTGAGGTAGTATCAAATGCAAACAGAAGAAATATGCGCATCTGCAGCAAGATTTCTTAAATCGATGTTTTTATTTCTAACTTTTGCAAAGCCAAAATAGTATGAAAACGTTGATTTTAGTAGTTTAATTCAGTCAATTGCAAAAATGGGTTGGTATAATAGTGAAAATGGTTTTTCTCTGTGATTGTGCCAATTTAAATTTGCTTGCCACATTATTCTAGACAACGACACTGATATCAATGTTATAAATATTTAGCTAAATTTATTAAACGTTAAGAATACATGAGACTTGCATTCATGCCAAACGTTTTAATCTCGTTCATTTGTGCACTTTAAAAGGAATATTGAAAACAGTAATTTAAAATCACATTGTTTCTTTCGCTTACAAGATAATAGTGAACTATGAAACTCAAACGTTTTAATCTCGTTCATTTGTGCGCTTTTAAAATCACGTTGCTTCTTTCGAGCACAAGATAATAGTAAACTATGAAACTGACAGTCCACACTAACTCGAAACCTGATAAACAAATCTAAATATTTATTATTAACTCCCACATATATAATTAAGATGTTGTTAGAACTGCGGTCTGTGACCAACGATTATCCATAATTTAAATTTGTAAAGATAAGAACAATACGCAAAAGCAAATCGTTAATTAATATTTTTACGTTTCACCAACTATCGGCTTACTCGGAATTTTCTAAGATAATTTTTTTAAACCAAGAAAAAAATTATTTTATAATATTCTGAATAAGCCCCTAGTGGGTGAAACGTAAAAATTTAAAATAACGATTTGCTTTTGCGTATTGTTATTACCTTTACAAATTTAAATTATGGATCAATCGTTGGTAGCAAACGGCAGTTCTACCAACATCTTAATCATATATAAGAGTAAAAAATAAATATTTAGATTAGTTTATCAGTTTTCGAGTTTGTGTGAATTGGCATAGTTTATATACATAGTTTATGTATATATTTGTATAAATAAATATTGGATATGATAAATCAATGTAGATGACACAAAGCAAAAGCTAGAATTTTCTCTTTTTAACAGTAAGCTTTCGACCATCTATTTGTCTTAAGTTATACATCGTTCGTATATATTTAAATCCAATTATATTCATTAAATATAATTGGATTTAAATATATACATACAATGTAGAACTTGAAAAAGACAACTAGATGGGCAAAAGCTTGTTGTTAAAAAAGAGAAAAGTATAACTTTTGCTTTGTGTCATCTACTTTGATTTATCATATCTAATATAGTAAAAAATCTGTAAAAGGATCCCAGAGCCGATTATACTTACTTTATAGTTGCTAGGTCACACAAGGTGACTTTTGAATTGAAAACTAGCTACAGAATCATTCCTTCATTACTTTCAATTCCATACACATTGACTACTAACGGCACCATTGTCACAGAAAGGGTTCTGTAGTGAAGACTGATTATCGCTTACTTTAAAAAAAAGGTTTCTCGAATATGATATCCCCTAACCATTTGCTCATATACAAGTCTAACTAGAAAAAAGTATTGCGTACAAATATTTATAGGCTTAAGCAAACTGTTTATCATTGAATGGTGGTAGCATTTAAAGTTACAGCAAAAACGAAAAAATGTTGTTTAAATGGTTTTTATTAACAGAATTGAAGATTAAACATTTTTAAAATTTATAGTCCAGCAGTATATACCAAACTATTGAGAATATCAGCAAAATATGTTGTCTTTAAAAATGTGTTTTTAAAAGACTGTAAGTTAATAATAACAAAATTTATTTAATCTCTACAGTTTTAAAATAAGTTTTGTTAAATAGCAAACGATACTTATTTGTTAATCGTTCAAAAATTATTATTTTAATAAAAATAAAATTAAAACAACTGATTTATTTTAGATAATAAACGTTACTACTTAACTAGTAGCTTCTTAAATCTGAAAACGTTATTTTTTCAGATTTAAAAAGTTACTTTTTCAGAAAAAGTTACTTATTAAGTAGCTTCGTGAATCTTAAACTATTAATCTGTTCTACCTTTAGACCAAATGCTATAAGTTCACAGTTGCCAGTGCTTTAAGCACTGGCAACTGTGAACTTTACTTAAAAATTTGATTATATTTATTACGCTGAAACTATTACTCATCGTGTGTTCGGATAATTTTCGTCTGTATGTTTTCTTAGACAACTAAGACTAACCTGTTGAACATTTCTGGCGAACATATCATCTATTTCGTTATATTTTTCGAACATTTTTTTACTTTTGCCAGTTAATATCTCATCGATATCCTCCTTGCATTTATTAAGTCGTGCCCGTCTAATCTCTTTAAGACGTTTTGCCTCATTTTCCTCGTTCCGTTTATTACTGTCAACAATATCACTGATTGTCGTTGTTGTAAGGGCTAGTGGATTAGAGGCAGATTGACAACGCGGCATGCTGCCACTTCGACGACTATCAAAACCGTGAATACCACATCCTTGTCTACAACGACAACACTGTTGATTTGGCTCATTTTGTTGTTCATCAGTATCACCCGTTTTGCTCCATCTTCCATCGATTATTTTAAGCTGACCACTAGATAAGAGGAGCTTTGAAGCACCACTATTGGTAGTGCGATGATTGTCGTTGATACTACAGTTATCATTATTACTCATGCTACTGTCGTTGCTATAAGCAAAATTAGAGTTAGAAGAGGAATATATAGTCGTTGTCAGCGAGGACAATGATGATGGTGTCATTTTTATCTGTTTACTTCCATTAAAATCCTCTGACATTTATATGTGTAGGCTTTTCAACTGTAGTCACTGTTTTATTATAGCTCAAGGTCAGGATTCAGTTCATCTTCAACAAAATACAATCACATGCAGTTTTCCTTGCATGCATTATCTCCTCGGTCTATTATTATATAGAATGATCGCTATCACTCGAACTTAAAAAGCTTTCATGCACATTTTATTTCTATTTTAATCACGATAGTGTTGACACTAATAGCGAATTTGTTCTGAAGCCATTGCTGGTACACCACAATAATCGATCAATCAATACAATTCTGTGGGTGTTTATTATATTTGTTAAATATGTATTATTTTAATGTAATATTATATTTTGTGGATGAGCATCAGAAATATCAAAACTAAGATCATGAAGGATAATGAAATAAATTATTATTAATTTAATTTGAAATAATCAATTCATACAAATTCTGAGTTATGAAAATAATTTTTAAGATAAGGATATTTTTATTTTTTAAATTTATAATACAAAATATGTAGCCTTAGTTAAATGATCTTATTTTTTAAAGTCGACTTTGAAAGGTTTCAAAATTCATAATTTTACTTTTTCGAAGTGATATTTTAAAGCTACCCTGCTTCTTCCTAAGTAGGTATTGACAATGATAATTTTAATCATTTTTTATTTTAAGTAACCTGTATTTAGTTTTAATTATTAGTAAGGGGTATGGATTAAAATAAAAAACTGTAAAACAAGGGAACCAGGGTTATAAAAACAATACTTGTATCTAGACTTGAATCAAGACAATTTGAAATTGTCTTGATTAAGAGTTATTACAATCTAATAAACATACACACGATTCCAGAATAACGATTCCAGAAGAATTACTTATTATAACACTGAGCAACAAGAAACCGATACGGGACGGACCGATTTACGATTGACGTTCACGAATCAAACGACTATATACAAATGAGTCGGAAAAAACAAAAGTCTCAAGTTTCCAACCATGTCGCGTCCAACACTGATGTTAGATATATTTCTAATGGATTTAAGCAACAAGTCCTTTGCTCAAACAATGATTGTCACACGTGGGTAAGTATTTGGACTTCAGAATCCCAGGCATCTTGCCTTGCAGACAACGAATTCTACTGTGGCTACTGTTCCGCTAAGATGATAAATACGATGAAAAGTGAAATAGAGTCTTAAGACCAATATAGTATCCAACAAACTAATCCGCAAACTTTAAAATAAGCACATATAAACATCCAACACGTCAATTCAAACTGCCCGAGTCGTATCTAATGTCTTTTCTCTACCCACCGACCCTGCCTTCAAATACACACTTCCCATTCAATGTCATCTTATCTCCCCGAAACCCCCGTACCGTCCTTCCACTCTCGTTTCTCAATAACTTGCATATATCAATCAAAATCATCTCCACCAACCTCCACAATCCTTCCACTCCTAACCTTTCCTCACATCGCTTGCCACCCTCTTTATTATCATTATCATCTATGTCTCCAGTCGTCAAACCAAATCCCTCCAAATCATCAACTGCCAGCTCTTCTATCGGGATCTCACCCACTCACGTCAGTCGTCCTTCTTTACGGAAGAGCTTTCCTGCTCGCGATCGTTGCGTCATTGTCACAAATATCACGCCTTCCAACTCATTATATCCACAAACACGTCTCGACCACGATGTTTCCGCCTTCAGATCCATCCTCTCGTCTATTGTTCCTGCGGATAAACCATCCTTTTTCAAAGACATTTCTCCTGTAGCGTTCATCCGACTAAACAAATATTCTCAATCTAATCCTTCCCAGCCCCCTCTCCTAAAAATTGTTTTCAAGCATTGCTCTTACGCGTATTCTGTCCTCTCTCAACGATTTAAACTCATGTTATCTTCAACCACTCGAATTGCCCCGATATCACCCCTTCTGAAATCGCAGAACTCTCTTCTGCCCGCATTATAAAAACGCCGTCGCGAGAAAAATGGCGAAACATCACTCTCCATCCGAAATATAGACGGAAATTCTCAAGTTGTCCACACACGCCCCAAAATTGGATGGCGCTCGATCTCCCCTATGTGTCTTCTCCACTAGACTCTTTCGCCACCACACACGGTTTCCACCTCGGCCTCCTCAACACTAGATCTATTCTCAAAAAAACCGATCTTATCCCCGAACTATTCACCAAGCAATCCATCGATCTCTACTGCCTCACCGAATCCTAGCACTAAGATTCCGACGACCTTTCCATACGCCGCCTGCACTTTGCCAGTTGCTCCCTAGTCTAATCCGTCCGCCCCTCAGCTTATACCTTCTAAATTCTCTAATCATGGCAGCATCGTCGCATTCACGCGTCGCCCCGCGTCTCTTCTCAAAATCAATCCCCCTTTCACACCATGCACTTTTGAATTGCTCACTTGTCGTTCTTCTAACCCGATCACTCTAGATCTCGCCATTGTATACCGTTCTGGTTCATCAGCTCCTACATCCTTATTTTTTACCGAACTCGCTGACCTCCTTTCTCATTGTTCTTTGTCCTCAATCCCTTCACTCGTTCTAGGCGACTTCAATATCCGCCTAGACCGCCCCTCTTCCACGGATTCCATCCGGCTCATTAACATTCTATCCAACTACAATTACAAACTAATCCCCACTGCCCCCACACATATACTTGATGGGCCACTCGACATCATCGCCGTCCCTGATCATTTTGCTGCATACACCTCACTGTTCATATCCGATCACTTTCTCGTCAACCTTGATCTCACTCACAACCACACCCCTCCTCACACACCTACAATCCTACGTCGCCCTTGGAGAAATCTTGACCTCTCCCTTCTCCGCTCTGCCTTACTCAAATCGTCTCTATCATTACCCACAATAACATATTCATCTCCTCACGATCTCGCCTTTCTTTTCGGCTCAGAACTCACATCCACTCTCTCTATATTCTCTTGCCCTGCAAGTCTCACCACACCGTCGCTTGCACCGTGCCCCATGGTTTGACATCCAATGCCTACTCTCAAAGCGTCGACTCCGCCATGCTTCTCGAGTCTATCACCGCTCTCTCAGACGTGATTTCCACTCGATCACTCCGTCTTTCCGTGATTCCTATCTTGCTCTTCGCCGGTCTCAAATCAACCTACTACGTACCAAATGCAACTCCTTCTGGCAGCATAAAATCATCACCTTATTCAACACTAAAACTCTATGGCATACTTTAAACTCAATCCTTTCTCGCTCCTCTTCGTCTTGCTACATAAATTTCTATGATTATTCGTCATTTCTCAAGACTAAAGTATCCACGTTGCTCTCTCACACCCCGGTCTCCATCCTATCCCACTCTGCCTCGCCTAGCCTCATTCTTCCGGAACTCTTTCATCTTCACCCTGTCTCACCTACCGAAGTATCATATGTCCTCATGTCCTTGCCCAACAAAACCTCACCTGCCGATCCCCTGCCTACTCACATATTAAAATCCACCTGCTCATCGATATCCCCGTTTCTCACAACCTTGTTTAACTCGTCCATCCGCAGTCGTATCTTCCCTCCACACTGGAAATCCGCAATCGTTCGTCCCCTCCTTAAGAAACAATCGTCGACCCCTCCCTTCCTTCTAGCTATCACCCCATTTCACTACTCCCTACTCTTTCTAAGCTCTTAGAACGTCTCATCTTAATACAGATCAACGCTTATCTCTCTTCATCCAATCTCTACCCTCATTTTCAATCCGCTTTCCGCTCTAATCACTCCACAGAAATCGCTTGCATGAAAGTTTACAACGACTTACTCATTTCTCGAGACAAGGCTCTATATAGTGTTCTCATATCCCTCGACCTCTCCTCCGCATTCGACATTGTCGACAACTCCGTCGTCCTTTCCGCCTTCGTTATGATTCGGCTTTCCTTCTTCCTCCGTAGCATGGTTTGCCTCATATCTTTCCAACCGTTCCTTTCGTGTCTGCTCAAATTCATCATCCTCCCCTCACATCCCTATCTTTTGCGAGTTCCCACAAGGTTCTGTCCTAGGTCCCCTGCTTTTCTCTCTTCTGCTTGGCGATCTCTATCCATTTATCAAACCCTACTCCTTTAACGTCATGCAGTACGCCGATGACATCCTCATCTATGCTCATGCACCCGTACATCGCATACACGATATCGGCATTTCTGCCTCCAACTGTCTTTCTTCTATCTACAAACGTCTCTCCAATCTCCATCTAGTTCTTAACCCCGACAAGTCCAAAATAATGTGAATCCTCCCCCGTAAACCAATCATATCTCATCCCACTGTATCTTTTGCCTCATCGATCATCCTCATAGCCCACAATCTCACTTTCTTAGGTTTCCATTTCGATGATCACCTTTCTCTTAAACTCTTCGTCCGTGACAAGGTCCGCATGATCTAACTTAATTCTCCGTGACATCCGCCGTATCTGCCCCCTTATCGACTTCCGCTCTTGTATGTCTCTTCTTTAAACGCTTCTTTTTCCTAAAATCGATTACTACCTTAGCCTTTTCGCCAATTCTCCAAAATCCATAATCCTATCCCTACAACGAATAATCAACACATCCTTTCGAGTGCTCTTTTGTCTCCGTCGCTTCGACCACACATCCACATATTTTGCCCAACTCTCCTGGCCAACCATCCACATCCGCATCAAACTCCGCCTTCTTCTCGTAACTTTTTCGTCTCATCGCTGTCGGCTCCCCATCGTTCATCAACCTTCCTTTCTTAGACGATACTCGCCCCACCTCGCTATCGCTGCGTTCCTGTCATACCCTCTTACTCCACGTTCCCAATTACTCCAACAACTACGGTCTCCGATCCTTCATTGTCGCCGCCTCACTCGCCTGAAATCAACTCCCTCTCGACATCCGCCGCGCTCTCTCCTTTATCACATTCAAACACCTCCTCCGTTCACACCTTCTCGACACCTGATTCACAGTTTTGTTTTGTTGTGGTCATGTAAGCGTGCGCTGGCACGCATTTGCTACGTTAAAAAAATATAAAATTTTTTTTTATCTAAGGTCAATTACTATGCCACAGTATTAGCTTAAAATTTGATTGATATATTAATTTATATCGTTACAGCCCCATTAAAAAGTACTTTTTGTTTAAAAATAAAGCTTAGGAAATACAGTCATTATAGCTTTATTTACCACTGTTAATAGACTAATTACTTTATTTTAAAAACGGTCATTTCGCCCTAAACTAAGCAATGCCGACAAAATCGTGTATTTAAAAATCAACGTTTGTCAAATTTTACATCTTAAACAAAAGAGTTCAAAGGAAGCAAAGTTGAGATTCTGTCGAATGGGGACAGAGTGACCAAATGTAGGGTTTAGTCATTTCGCCCTAAAATCGAGTAATGATCAGGTATTGACTTAATCAATACTTTAAATAAATAATAAAATATTGAAACAACCATCAACTAATTCGGCGTAAACAATAAGGAATTAATGGAACAAGAATATTTCCTAAATCATTACTTTTCCTTATTTTGTATTTACTTGAGTAAATCAGCATTTTTACAGTATTCATCAACTAATTCATTGTAAAATATAAAAATATTAGCAAAACTATTATAAAAATATTATTATTACATTTCAGCTGATTATATTTTATTGTTTAAAATCGAGCCAATTACAGCTGTAAGTGTAATGCAATTTATAATTTTTAGTAATTTTTAATGATGAAATGGTGATTTGCGATTATTTTTATAAATGTTAATTTAACGCAGAATGATTTTTATTTATTATAATTTGAGAATCATTACAAAAATAGTTTTGTAAAATACAAACTTTATTTATACATATATTTAAGGTTTACATATATGTTTAGATATATGTATATATACAAATCTTTTTTAAAAGATATGCATATATACGATCAATTAGAAATATTAAAACAACTTTTAAGAGATAATAAGCTAAAAGATCTTTATGTAAATATAAGAAGTTTTTCTAAAGATATCATATGTTCAATAAATCAAAAATTAATTAACGACTATGATAGGCTAAGTTGTATAATAGACAGTTATTGTAATACAAAATACTATAATCGTACAATAAATGTAAATAATAACAATAGAAAATATACATTAACCATAAACTTCATTAATAAATGTATAGATAACATAAATATAGCCGGACTTTTAAATAATTCTAAAAGTAAAGAAATAATAGGGTCAGATTTAAGTAAATATATTCCTAAAATAAGGTATAAACTCCTACCACCATTAGGACGAAAAATTTGTAATTATAATAAAGAATTAAAATCAATATGTAACGATAATATTAGAAACATAATGGAAACAGAATGCAATTGTAAAAGTCTTAGTTTTGATAAAATAAATGAACATATGTGTAAAGAATTATTGGAGCTAAATCAAAAAAAGATGATTATTTTATTAGATATTTCGCTAACCTCTGTTAGTATCTTCAAAAAATTACTGGGCAAAATTATTAGATAATTTTATGAAGATGCTTACAGAGGTAAGCGAAATATCAAATAAAATTTTCCTACTTTCTTTAATCCAGCTCCAATAATTCTTTATTAATAATGAATAATTATCAACTATTTAAGAACATATATATCCCCATAATCTAGAATTAATTAAAAATGGTGAATTAAGGAAAATGATATCAAAAGGGAATAAATATAGATTAATTTTTTTAATTATAAATTTTATAAATAATAAAATTATAATTACATTTACAAGGACGTTAAAGAATTGTCTTGGTTATTATAAATTCTTACAAATTATTATAAAATAAACAATATAAAAATAAAGTAAAGGCAAGACAGATAGTCCTGCTCTGACTGCGATCGAAATCGTTACACAGTCATACCGGGATACAAGGGCTCTGACTAGCGAGCAGAACGGTGACTAAGCCCCCTCATTTACCGGTTCGAAGATATATCCGCCACACAATTAATTGTCCGTACAATCGGCTTCATTCCCAATGACAATGAGCAAACCTCAAAACTATCACAGACGCTGTGGATGCAATGGGCAGAATGCAGTTTGCAATGGGTGTAAATGTGCTAAAGCTGGAAGATATTGCTCAGACTGTTCTGCTCCAAACTGATGTAACCGTGATCCATTATTAGCTGTTAATATTAGTGGCCCGGCGAATTTAACTATGACGGTAGTTCGAGACAATGCATAATGCATCTTCCGATGTTCCCAGTGAGAATTGCACTTTACAAACTGGATCAAATCTAGTTTGCAGTGTGGATTCCGTATACAACCGAGCGATACCCGAGGAAGGCGCTGAGCATCTTACTGATCGGTCAATCCCGACATTTGGTTTTCCAATTTTGATATGCCAATAAATCGAGCCTATACAGAAGTTATCTCGTGATCCTCAAACGTATATCATTTACCCAAGTGTAATGCTAGCAAAGACTTTGTCGATATACTTGTGAGTTTGTACTCCCTTTGCACTTCAGATTCAAGTAAAATAAAGTGCACTTTTATGCTTATTGGAGTCCACTGCCAAATAATTCTACAGAAAACACCTCGCCCCAATTCTGCCACTATTCGTAAAAACATCACCAGGAGGTTAGCGCTCTGAAAAGAAGGAAAACTTCGTGAATTGATACAAGAAGCTCAAATTATACAGCATGATCATAGATTGAGAGTCAAGTATGTGGCTCCAAGAAGTTGTTGGGTCCCTTCGTTTTGCAACTTAATGTCGCTCGGCAAGACACGGGCTGCAATGCGACTTCTCGCTAATCCTGATAAGATATCACCGGTTATGTCGTTAGATCAGGAAATTGGGGGGGGTCAGACCGTTAAGGACAAACTTAAAGAACTTAATTTTAGGGGTGATAGTCTTAATGATATAGCAGTTTGAGACACCGTCTTTTAGGGATTTATACTAACAACCAAATCAGATTTTGCGATATCTCTCCAGATGACGTAATCAATGCAGCCTGTCACAATAAAGGTGTTGCTGATCCATCCGGTATCGATGCTTCAGGTTGGCGCGCAATGCTTGAGTCATTTGGCTAGAGCTCGCTTCGATTAGCTAAGAGTCTTGCTGATTTGTCGATTTTGGTTGCGACAACTGAATTACGTCCGGATGAGCTTGATGCCTTTTAAGTTCGCCGTCTTATTCCAATTGATAAAAATCCTGGAATTCGACCGATCGGGAGTAGCGATGTTCCCTGTCGTATAATTGGGAAGATACTAGCTCGTAGAATCTCGGCGGATCTTCAATATGTTTTCCGTTGTTCAATTATGTGCTGGCCAAAGAGGCGGAGAGGAATTGGATATTCATTCTGTTAGGGAGTTGTATTCAGAAAATGAATTTAACTGTGTCCTACAACAACTAGATGCTAGCAACGCATTCAATAGGATAAAATCGGAAGGTTGCATTGACTAATGTGGATAAAGTTCGCCCTTCCTTAACTACGGTCCTTTGAAATTTCTATGAAAGTGATACTGTCCTAAAGATAAACGATGAAACAAGGTATTCCAAAGAAGGATTTACCCGAGGCGATCCATTTGCCATGATAGCTTTTGCGGCATCGACATTACCACTCTAATGAGCTTAAAAAATGAATCATATGGAGTAGAGCAACGTTGGTTTGCCGACGATGCTTATTGCGTTGGTAAGGACCATGAGTTGCTTAAAATGTGGAATCTCATCCGAGCAATTAGTCCCAACTACGGTTTCTATGTAAACCCTGAGAAATGTCCGTTACTGGTACATGTTAGTAACCATCTTCAAGCGTCTAATATTTTTGCTCAGTCAGCTCTGAAATTGGTCTGTGATAGTTTGCGTATTCTTGGTTCAGCTGTTGAGACTATTGATTTTGTTGAAGACTTTGTTAGATCAAAGGTTTAAGAGTGGAATGTAATGATACTAAAGCTAATTAACGTTGTCCACGAAAGCCCCCACATTGCCTACTCAACACAAATTTAATCTCTAAAATTCAGATTGAATTTCATTCAACGAACCTGCCCTGTGAATACAGCATATTATGAAAGTATCCATGATACTGTTATGAACGACCTAATGCCGGTAATTACTGGAATCAGCGACCTGGAGTGATATTAGGGTGCCTTTGAGTTTCCTATTGGTTTTGGCGGACTTGGGATCGAATTTCCAGAATGTTGGTCGTTTTTCGCGTATGAAGTTTCGGTCAGGATGAGCAGACTCTTGCTAGATGAACTGTTTGGCAATGCTCTGGTCGTTGAGCAAAATCGCATTGCAGCCGACATCGATTTTAAAAGAATTGAAGTTTTTCGGAATCGATTCTTGCACATCAAGCAAAACGAATTTAATGACAATGTTATTCTTGAATATACCTCTCAAAATAAGGCTTCGACTTGGATATCGGCTAAGCCTTTAAGAAAGGCTGGATATACACTCAGCAAACTGCAGTTCTACGATGCTTTTGCAATCCGATATGGATGGCAGCCACACAACCCGTCTTCTTATTGTCAGTGTGCAGATTTGTCCAGCATGTCACATGCTCAGTCTTGCCAGGCAGGTGGGTTGCCGACAATCATCCACAAATAGTTCGAGATTTGATTGCTAACGAGCTATCGTGCGTTGCAAACTGTGTATGCATTGAGCCTACTCTTCAGGCAGTACTCGAGTTTGTGACTCGGGTACTTTGGTTGGTGATTGTACAGAGAGGTCCTTACTGGACATCAATGTTTTTAATCATTTTGCTCCATCCTATTCAGCTGGTCCTGTCTCATCAAAATTCATGTATCATTTACAACGAAAACGAGCTAAATACGGTGAAATGATTGAGAGTATTGAGAGAGCGCACTTTGTGCCGATGATTTTTGCTGCGAATGGGGGCACTGGACCTTCTGCGTCGAAAATGTTAAAATGGATCGCGCAGCTCAGAGCTTCCAGATCGTCCATCCATTATAATGAATACATTAATTCCCTTCGATGTAGAATCGGATTTGCATTCGCAAGGATTTCGTCAATGTGCATTCGGTTAGCACGATCTACCAGAAACAATCCAATTCAAAATGGTTTCAAACATAATGTTTTCATGGGACCCATTAGCGGGTAACCTTGTAAATGTAATTAAAAATAATTATTGTATTAAAAAATAAATAAAAAAGCTTTTATATAATAACTGTATGCATATAAAATAACTCTATTAAATATAATAAAATAATATCAATAATATAATAAATTAAAGTAACAAAAAATTAGGTTTATACATAATAACTGTATATATAAAAGAAATACTTCTGCTTCTTGAATATCTTCCAGAAGGAAGCATGAGAGGGATTGATACGAGCAATACTCATCCTGCCATACTTAGCTGGAGCCTATATCTAGAACTCTTGTATTCATTTGAGAGAGAATGCCTGAAGGAATCAGAGAAATTAAAAGACGTAGCATTTTAGCTATGACTTTCAGTTTAATCAAATGGGACTATAAATGCGACCTTTGTAGGTAGCCGAAAGGATCTCGTTAGCTTGCGAAGAGAGGTAGGAATTAAATTCGGTCAAACTCTCATTTTCTATCCTGGGAAAGAGCTGGATAGCTGCCTGAAAGAACGCCAGAAGATGAACGCCAGAAGAACGCGGAAGATTTTAAGAAACATTTAACTAGGGTTAAAAGACCTTGAGGTGAATAAGAGTGAGGAGGGGTTATGTACGGAGTGAAGTGTGTGCAGATATGCTTTGGAATAAATCGAATGATGTCCTGGGGTAGACGGATAGACCGCGTCTTCTGAAGGACTATAACATCTACATCTCTACCAGATAGAAGCCTAAGGGCAGAAGTACCTCCCAAGTTCCACTGAAGGATATTCAGTGAAAAAGGCTCTTGAGTACTTCCCATCGCGATTGTTTAACAGGAGTGGGACGCCTCGCCTAGTCTGAACAAGAGGCGAAAAGGTCACTCTTTCCAACTCCATTTCCAACAAGTGAAGACATTTGCCAACTGACATTATCTTCATTTTTCTCATTTAATTGGCTGAAATTAAGCTTTAACAGGCCAGTTTCAAGGGCGGAATGAGCTGAGATGATCCAGACCTTTTCTTTGATTTAGAAAACTTCTTGGAGGCCTTAACACTCTCCACAAAAGGAGAACTGAGATATTCAGCAAATCGATTCATTAAAGTTAAAATAAGATTTTCAAAATGGATTCTTGAAGCTCGCAATTTATAGTCTATAATCTTGAGAATCTTATGGTTATACGGCTTGACTTCTGAGGCGGTTGATATAGCCTCACTGAAAGAGATCGGCTAGGACTTTAGGCATATATGCCTCTTTTGATAAACTTTGAAGTGATTACACTTCTTAGACCACGCGGGGTGCTCCCCCCACGGTTGGAGCAATTTGGCCTTTCAACACAGTTTCCGGAGTCAGCTGAAGATCCACATTCCCCGCATTTCTGGGATAGGCACAGCTAGATGTCCAATGGCCCCACTTGTGACATTTATTGCAGTGGGGGGGGGTTAAAGCAATACATTGCTTTAACCCCACTGCAGTAAGGCTTTAAAGCTTTAACCCCCCAAATTTATTACATTGGGAGGTGGGGTTTAAAGCAATACATTCACTGCTTTAAATGTATTCTAAAGAATACATTTAAAGAAATGTCTTCCTTATAAAAACAGAAGAAAATTGTTAATCTTAACGTCGCCAAAATAGGTTTATGTGAAATAGTAGCCATCTTAGAAAAGGAGTCATTGAAAAATGTCACGTATGCCTCTGCTAAGTCAGAAGTAGCAAATTTTATCTTAATTTCTGCTTCTTAGTATTTTACATAATTGAAAATAATCCTTTTATTGCAGAGCGGCAAAACCTCTCGAAAATGTATTGAATAGATTTTGTCTATTAATTGGTTTTAGAAGCTTGATAACAATTAGATTAGACAATTTGGAGATAGGGGTAAGTTCCTCATTAGGAAGACAATCAGAAAAAGTTAAAGTACTAACCTTATTTCCTGCATTATTTTGCTGCAAATTTAGCGAAAATTTACTTACCTTTGGACACTCCGGCATTGCACTTGTTTCCATTGACAAAATCTGGCAAAGTATATCATAAGTTTAAAATTATTCACAATTTATATTTGTAAATCAGAATCTACTAATACAAAATATGTGCGTTAAAAGTGTGCCGGAGCAATCAAAGAACTCCAAAAATCGTGCAAAAATGCTAACAAACTAAGGGTACGTACTGTTGTTCCTGCTCAAGAAAATTTTGTTGTATCAAAAGCTGAACCGGTATGTGACGTTTTGTTATCTGATTCTCAAGAGATACATAGGGAACTTTTCCAGTACCAAAATAAAAAATCTTATAATTATTAAACTCACAGCTCCTCTGGAGCGTCAAAAAATATTTAATGTGTTTCTAAAGAAATTTACGAAAGAATTCAAGAACAGAATACTATACTGAATATTTTAACAAGAAATTGGCGCATCTCGGAAGTATCTCTTTCAAGCCTATTCAGGCCACATTCAAAATCTCGAACATCCCACCTCACTTGGATGCGGCAGATATACTGGCTCTGGAAAGTCTTTATAATATCACCAGGGTCCGCTTTGTAATAGGGAGGAACGGTTTTCCACTTCCAATTGCCTTCTGATCCTCTTTTATTTATGCAGCCAAAAGCCTTACAAGATCCGCCTGTAACCCTCTACTGGATCATAATCTAAAATTCTCTTTAATTGACAACGATAATCTCACATACTCCACTGCCACAGATGCCACAAATGGGGCATTAGGAGTCAAGTTGCTAGTTGGCACAGTTCTACGGTGTATGTAACATCTCAGACTGCATGCATGTTAGCGGGAAAAGTTCTGGCCCTCCGAAGTGCTCCAACTGTCATGGTGCACATCAAGCCTGATCGAAGAAGTGTACTCACTTCAAGCAGTACATATTACGTTACAGCTCCCCCAAACAAGTCCACGGGCTTCGCGGAAGCGAGCAAAATACTATTATACTTGGATACTAATCGATTGATTGACTATAATTGCCAATCCACTTTGAAGCAAATTGAGACACTTATTGCCAACCAGATCTCGTTGCTTATTAAGACACTAGAAGTTTTGGTATCTTAAGTTCCTGCTGAGTCGAGGAAGATGTGTGCATCTGCTTACATCGTGTCTCCTGTCAAAATTGGTAAAATGATTAAATCATTGGTAGTAATAACCCAAGGAAAAATAAGACGTTGCGCGTAAGGAATCGACATTCTCTGTTGTGTATGGTAGAAGGAAAACCGTCCTTCCTACTATTGGTCCCAACTGAGGGTAGGCATTCCACTCTGGTATACTATTGCAATGGGAAGTAATGGGAGACTTTTTCACAGTATATCCTTCAGTTGAATTCAGGAGGTGCTTCTGCCCTTAGGCTTCTACCTGGTAAAGATGTAGATGCTATTGTCCATCAGGAGACGCGCTCTATCCGTCTATCTCTGGACATTACTCGATTTATTCCAAAGCATATTTACACACAATTCATTTCGTACATAACCCATCCTCACTCTTATTCATCTCAAAGTCTTCTAATCCTAATAAAGAACTCTGTAAGTTCCTCCCTCTTACAACACTATTATTGTCAGCCCTGTCTTGTTTAGCGATTTCACTCTGTAAATGCGGTAAACGCATCAGTATAGCAAATATCTACATTTGGCCAGGGAAGATTAATAAGATCCGTGACCTCCTGGACCGTATTCAAAGTAGCGGTTACGACATGTTACTCGGTGACTTCAACGACAGAACTCGTTGTTGGATAAATACAGCACTCCGCGGAGCCAAGATAAATTGTCTTATACACAAACCACATACCCTTAACTTTCATTGATCAAAATCAAACTCACACCTCAACATATTACTGATATATAGGGCGTGGTTGTTAAAACCAATCTTCACTGAGCGGTCGCACCGACAACTGACCATCTCTTATGACTTAATACGCTGGCGGCTAGAGGAAGATAGTTGCTTAGAAGGAGCTTTCACTTTGATCTATTAGAGTGGCGTTCTTTCAGGCAGCTATCCAGCTTTCATCCAAGACAGGAAATGAGAGTTTGACCGAATTTAATTCCTACATCTCTTCGCAAGCTAACGGTATCCTTTCGACTACCTACAAAGGTCGCATTTAAAATCCCACTCCGACTAAACTGAAGGTCTTAGCTAAAATGCTACGCCTGCCCAATTTCTCTGCTTCCTTCAGGCATGATCTCTCGAATGAATACAAGAGTTCTAGATATAGGCTCTAGCTGAGTAGGGCAGGACGAGTATTGCTCGTCTCAATCCCTCACAAACTTCTGGAGAAGTTTGTCTGTAGGTGGGAGAGGGCATCATGTTGGATTAGTAGCGTAGCCCTTGATATAGTTTCGGAGGAGTCACTAGCCATACATAATTATGAAGCCACGCTTTCTCTCCAACCAACCCCGCCTTGGGGTGACTTCAGAAGCAGGGACTTATCTGTTACTGTTATCCTTAACTCCTGGGGCTCACTTCCGGGTACCTTCAAATCCGTTGCTCCATTTTCTTCTCAAGTTTGTAATTTTTGACAGCCGATAAAAGAAAAGAAGTGACCGTCACAATGCTTTTATCCTCACCATCCGATGTGGTCAGCATCAATTATAACCGACGTATATGTTTATCAAAGATAAAATCAATTTAATGTCCTAAAGTTCTCTCATATCCATCTACAAATAAGCGCTCGCGCTTAGAATCCACGACCATCTAAGTAGGCGTAACTTAATCCCACCGAGTATTCATGGGTTTGTCAAAAGGCGCTCGGTTTATTCAGCGATTAATAAAGTGCATCAGTTTTGTTAGGATAACATTCATCAGCTTGATATGTGCTTTTCTTTACTTTACATCTGCATTTGATAGCATCTCCATTCATTTAAAATCTTCTCTATCAGGTCCCTCAGGCTGTCCGCGAGAATTTTTAGCAGCATGGAGATATTGGTGTATACTAAGCGATTCTACTATGAATACGACCCTGATGCACGTTAATTCTATCATATTACAGGTGTGCCTCAAGCCTCTCCTCTTTCTCCTATCTTTTATCTTGCTAGCTCAATTGTTCTTTTCAACGCATTTAAACGTGATCATCATCTTGTGATATATGCTGATGATACCACATCACTGTTTTCTGGACGCAGTGCAAAGATGTAATCTCGGACATCAGCTGTTTCTTTTTAAGATTAAAAGTCCAGCTTACCCCTTCCCATCTTATTTTAAACTCCGGAAAATCACAGGTGGTCGTTTTTCATGGCGCCCCTGCTACCAAAAAGTAGCTAAAGAGACTAGCACTCTGCACTCTTCTCCATTTTGCAGCCTCAACCACTCATCATCACAAGTCGATTACAATAACTAGGGTTCACCGTTACGGTGAATTATTCGTCGAAAGCTGACCTGGATAGACTTAAACGTATTCTGAAGAGAGCAAGGTGGTCTCTGAAACGGGCCCAGCATTTGACGTTGAATGGAAAAACTCAAGTACGCCTTTGGTTACTTGGGCTATCTCGAAATTTGTCTTATTTTCTATAGGACGTCCCCCAGAGCAAAGACTAAGATTTCTCAAGTACCTCATCTCGCGATTACCGACCATAGTCCGCTTCGACTGGACTCAGAGGGGGTTGAGAGACCTAGAATGTTAAAGTCGGAAGGCAGCGCGTTGGTGCGACTAAGGGGCTCAGATCACGATGGAATTTACACCGTAAAGTTTTGAGGAAGTGTGTAGAAGTGTTGGCGGTGACAGAATGAAGAAGTTTTTGTCGATTTATGCTTGTGTTGTATTTATATGTCGGACGGTTGTGTTTGTTAAGAAAATCTGTATTATTATTTGTAAGTGGCGATTCAGTGAGCGAGTGAAAATATGTGAAGTTTAATCAACTGCAATTTGCAAGCCATTTTAATAGAAAATCAAACGAAAAGGCGGTAAGTTCTCGATAGAATCTCCAATAAGATAAGTCGATTTTCTAATTTTGACATTGAAAGCTCAGGAGGAGCTTCCTCCAATTCCGAAAATCCCAAATTTGATCATAATTTCACCAAAAAACCTCTCCACCAGCCAGTACTTCAACATCTCCCTAAGAAGTTTCATATCGAACTATACAGCTAGTAGGCTATTGCTAAATTCTGCGAGAACGGTAGGAACAACTATCACATCATTTTACAACCTTTAACATAGTCAACGAATACATTAAATATATCTCAGGCAAGCACGAATACATAGAGGCTCTTAGCTATTAGCCTATTCAGGCAACAGTGAAGATAACAAATATATTTTGCCATCTCGAAGATGAGGATTTGAAAGTGCTGGGAAAAAAGTATAACCTGTCTAATATACGATTCATAAAAGGAAAAGGGGACATCCCCTACCCATTGCATTAACAACAGACTAGAATGCAGAAATCCTTTCTTAATCCGGTTGCAACACCTTTATGGGGTGAAACTTAAATTTTCAGCTAATTTCAAAGGACAACATAACCTATCCCCAATGTAACCAGTGCCACTGCTGGGGGCACTGGAGTTCTAGTTGCAACAGATCAAGGTGCTGTGAGGTCTGCTCCTCTACAAACAAGGAGCACCAAACCGTGTGCACTACAACCCCCTTATGAATGCCGGATCCAGATAGCCAATAATCTGAATAACGAAGTCTATATCTTCAACGATAGTATCGGAGTTTGTCGAAGAATGTATATGCACCTTTGGAGCTCCAATAGAAATAGTAACTGATAATGGACCCAAATTTATCTCTCCGGAATTTAAACAAATGTGCAACGAATGGGGAATTAGGCAAAGATACATAACCCCTTACCATCCTGCGACCAATGGGGAAATTGAAAGATTTTTCAGATCCAATAAAAAAGTGATACAATCAGCTCATCTCGAGAATAAGAATTGGAGACGAGTCCTGCACAAATACCTATTACTATACCGAAATAGTTATCACGTGCTTACCGGCGCTTCACTAGCACAATTGCTCATTGATAGAGAACAATATACAAAATTACCAACAATTTGTCGACAGAGCAAAAGGACGAAACGATATAACGAAGCCGCAAGAAGAGATCGAATGATAAAACATAAATTGGAAATCAGATCTAACCAAACACGAAAAGCCTGGCCACATTCACTCCACATCAATGATAAAGTACTAGTAAAGCAACAACGCAAGAATAAACTAACTCCGATGTATGCACCAGACATATGGAAGATTGAGAACATATTCGGGAATACTGTTATACTTCATAGACAAGTCGGAAACTCAGACGTCATGTCGAACATATACGGAAAATAGAAAGGAATTCGAGATTATTCGACCTACCAACTAAGAATAATCTATTTCGAAACGATAGTAATGAACCAGACATTTCATCGAGAAGATATAATACGTATCCACGCAAAGACCCAGAATTAAACCCAGAAGTAAAATTGGACGTTCTGAATTAGCAACACACTGAACGAACAAATGATAATGAGAAATCAATAACACCGGAAAGACAGGACAATGAGACCAATGGATCAATTGATGTATATACGCATCAAAACGAGAGATCTCAAAGGATTCGAAGGAAACCCGCGAGATTCTGGGATGAAGAATGGACCGCAAACATATACTTTTAGAAGATATCATTATTAGAAAGAGATGATATAGTGTATTACAATATGTTATCTTAATTTATGATTTATGTTATAGATTTGTTCCCCGATTTATATAAACATTATTATTGTTTGGCGTCTGAAGACTAATAGCAGACATACACTTAGAAATTCACAAGAACCGTGGCCTCCTGGAGTGTATATTAGGAAACGGCTATGACATGATACTTAGAGACTTCAACGACAGAACTGGTCGTTGGACTAACGCAGCAATCCGCAGAGCTATAAACGTATATCTTATTCATAAACCACCAGACCCTACGTTACATTACACCATAACAAATTCTCTTCTTGACAAACTTCTGCTTCATGAGATGCAGCTCTTGAAAACTATTTGTACTGAGAAGTCAAGTCAACAACTATCCACCTCGCATAACCTACTCCGCTGACGATTAAACGAAGATACGCTACTGCGAAGGAGATTCCACTTTGATCCAATCAGAATGATCTGATTCAGGCAGTTATGCGACATTTCTTTGTTGTAAGAAATGCGAGTCTGATCCGATTTAACTCTTACTTCTCTTCGCAAGCTATCGCGATACTTCCGACTACCTATAAAAGTGGTATATTTATCCAACTCCAACAAAACTCAAGGTTCTAGCAAAAAGGCCACACCATCACAATCTATCTGGTTCAGTCAAACAGGCTCTCTCGAAATAATACTGGAGCTCTAGATATAGATTACATCTGAGTAAGGATAGAGCGAGCATTGCTCGTCTTAACACTCTTCAGTCTTCCTTTTGGACGATATTCAAGAATGAGAAATTTGTATGTTGATAGGAGAGAGCTTTGGGTTGGATTGGTAGTATAGGCTTTGATAAAGTTTTGGAGGAGTCACTATCCGTACATAATTACGTACCCATTCAATCTCTCCAAACAATCAGGCCTTGTGGTGACTTTAGAAGCAGCGATTTATCTGTTACAGATATCCTAAATTCCAGGGGATATTTCCGGGCATTTCCAGATCCCACGCAACACTCACAGTTAGGTCTGTCAGCTTTTAACAGACATTCAGAGAAAGGAAGTCACCATGGCGATGATGTTAACAACCGACGTTGCCGGCCTCAACATTAGCCGGAGAATATTTTTACTGAAGAAAAAATTGATTTCATGTCTCAAAGATCTGCGGCCTATTTCGATTCAGAATTCCCTTATCTCCATCTACACAAAAGAGAATGCGGGTAGAATCCGCGATCATATATGTAGGCATAAATTAATCCCTCTAAGTTTTTATGGATTTGTAAAAAGTCGCTCCCTTCATTCAGCAATTGGTGAAGTGCATCGGTTTTGTCAAGATAGCAGTCATCAGCTTGCTATAGCTGTTTTTCTTGAATTTTCCGCAGCATTTGACCGCATCTACATTCCTTTATTATCTCTTCTCTTAGGTCCCTCGGATTGCCTGCGAGAATTGTTAACATGGTGGATATATATGGCTGTATACAAAGCGATTATTTTATGAAGACGACCCTGGTGCACATCAGTTCTATCCTATTGCAAGTGTGTCTCAAGGTTCCCCACCTTCTCCTATCTTATAAATTGCTGCTTCAATTGTACTTTTTAAACTATTTAAACGCGAACAATATCTAGTGGTGGTATACGTTTATTATACCACATCCCGTTTTCAGGGCGCAGGTGCAAAGATGTAGTCTCTGACATCAGCCGTTTCTTTTTAAGATTAAAATACTAATTACTTCAATCCAATATCATTCTCAACTCCGCTAAATCGCTGGTGATTGTCTTTAATGGCGCTTTCTAGCACTCTCAACGATTTCCTCTAGTATGCAGAATCAACCACTTCTAGGCTTCACATATCGAGTACGATACATGGGATTTACCATTACGGTTAAATGGTCGGTCGGATCAGACTTGGATCGATTCAATAGTGCCCTGAGGAGAGCTAGATGGACCCTAGAATGAGCCTAACATCTGTCATTAAGAGCTAACGTTATGGTGCGCTTATGGTGCAATGACGCACATGGCCAATCTAAGGATTAGACTTCTTTTCTTAAAAACGTCCCCCTGATCAAAGATTAAGGTTTCTCAAGATCCTCATCTTGCGATTACCTACCATTGTCCGCCTCGACTGAACTCTAACTTGTGATAGAGACCCTGAGTGGCTCATCCGGAGGGCGGCACCTTAGTGTAAGTTAGATGGCTCCGATTACCCAGTCCGTATATAAAAGACTATAGACACATACACTGAAGAATTTGACGATCATCCATGTCTATTTTCGGTGTTTTGTTGTCCGACTTATTAAACTGATGTATGCTTGTGTTTAAGAAAATCTTTATATATTTATATTTGTAAATAATGCGCTTAATACCAATACAGCAAAGGTTAGTAATGTATAAAGGGTGATTATTTCCTAAATGACGTATTTAAACCTTATTTTCATTTTGTCCCTCAAAGCTATTTCGACCACTAAAGTAAAATTCAGACAGAGCGATATGATACAAAGATTCGATGAGTCAAGTAGACAAGATTAGTCAGAATATATTAAAAAATCAAGCTCGTATGCAAAAAACTAACCGTCGAAATTCTCGAGTACGTAATACAGCTATTTATGAGTTGTGACGCCTTTGCATTATACGAGTTAGTGAGCGAGGAAGTTAAGAAGAATTACGACTAATTAAGAAAGCTTTGACATCAGAATTTGAATCGAATAAGTTCCAAACACAATCTACTTGTCGATCGTACGCTGCTCGCAGATAATGAGTAAGTAGATAATGCGACATACTTAAAGAAACTTATGAATGTCTTTATTCGACAAAAATAATGACAAATGGATTATGCTGGCGTTTGCTGACGGATTACCGTGTCGATGCAAGCGACAGTGTGGGTGAGACTTGAAGGGCAAGAGAAGATCGAGAGTGGATGTGAGTTCAGAGTCGAAAAGAAAGGCGAGATCGTGAGGAGATGAATATGTTATTGTGGGATAGGATAGAGACGATTTGAGTAAGGCAGAGCAGAGAAGAGAGAGGTCAAGATTTCTCCAAGGGCGACGTAGGATTGTAGGTGTGTGAGGAGGGGTGTGGTTGTGAGTGAGATCAAGGGTGACGAGAAAGTGATCGGATATGCCAAGATCGGATATGAACAGTGAGGTGTATGCATCAAAATGATCAGGGACGGCGATGATGTCAAGTGGCCCATCAAGTATATGTGTGGGGGCAGTGGAGATTAGTTTGTAATGGTAGTTGGATAGAATGTTGATGAGCCGGATATAATCCGTGGAAGAGGAGCGGTCTAGGCGGATGTTGAAGTTGCCTAGAACGAGTGAAGGGATTGAGGACTTAGAACAATAAGAAAGGAGGTCAGCGAGTTCGGTAAAAAATAAGGCTGTAGGAGCTGATGAACCAGGACGGTATACAATGGCGAGATCTAGAGTGATCGGGTTAGAAAAACGACAAGTGAGCAATTCAAAAGAGTAAGGTGTGAAGGGGGATTGATTTTGAGAAGAGACGCGGGGCTACGCGTGAATGCGACGATGCTGTCATGATTAGAGAATTTAGAAAGGTATAAGCTGAGGGGCGGGCGGATTAGACTAGGGAGCAACCGGCAGAGAGCAGACGGCGAATGGAAAGGTCGTCGGAATCTGAGTGCCAGGATTCGGTGAGGCAGAAGATATCGATGGATTGCTTGGTGAATAGGTTGAGGATAAGATCGGATTTATTGAGAATAGATCTAGTGTTGAAGAGTCCGAGGTGGAAACCGTGTGTGGTGGCGAAAGAGTCTAGTGGAGAAGACACATAGGGGAGATCGAGCGCCATCCAATTTTGGGCGTGTGTGGACAACTTGAGAATTTCCGTCTATATTTCGGATGGAGAGTGATGTTTCGCCGTTTTTCTCACGACGGCGTTTTTATGATGCGGGCAGAAGAGAGTTCTGCGATTTCAGAAGGGGTGATATCGGGGCAATTCGAGTGGTTGAAGATAACATGAGTTTAAATCGTTGAGAGAGGACAGAATACGCGTAAGAGCAATGCTTGAAAACAATTTTTAGGAGAGGGGGCTAAGAAGGATTAGATTGAGAATATTTGTTTAGACGGATGAATGCTACAGGAGAAATGTCTTTGAAAAAGGATGGTTTATCCGCAGGAACAATAGACGAGAGGATGGATCTGAAGGCGGAAACATCGTGGTCGAGACGTGGTTGTGGAGATAAGGAATTGGAAGGAGTGATATTAGTGACGATGACACAACGATCGCGAGAAGGAAAACGCTTTCGTAAAGAAGGACGACTGACGTGAGTAGTTGAGATCACGATAGAAGAGCTGGCAGTTGATGATTTGGTGGGATTTGGTTTGACGACGGGAGACATAGAGGATAATGATAATAAAGAGGGTGGCAAGCGATGTGAGGAAAGGTTATGAGTGGAAGGATAGTGGATGTTGGTGGAGGTGATTTTGATTGATATATGCAAGTTATTGAGAAACGAGAGTGGAAGGACGGGACATGGGGTGTCGGGGAGTGAAGATGACATGGAATGGGAGGTGTATATGGTGGCAGGGTCGGTGGGTGGAGAAAGGACATTAGAAACGACGGGGGTAGTTTGAGTTGACGTGTTGGATGTTGATATGTGCTTATTGGAAAGGTTGCAGATTAGTTTGTTGGCACAAAAACCACATACGAAGTCTTCTTTAGCCTTATTCTTGTTGCAGGCGATTGTTGTCCAGACGCTGCAGTTGTGTATCGAGCACTGTACTTGCTGTTGTCCATAGTTGGTGTCGGTCTTTGTTGTTTTCTTACGTACTCCCATAAACTTGTAAGAATGTATTTCAATCAATTTTTCAACCGATGGTTGTCGTCGATGGTTGTCGTCGATGGTTGTCGTCGATGGTTGTCGTCGATGGTTGTCGTCGATTGTTGTCGTCGATGGTTGTCGTCGAAGGTAAATTTATTGTATGTTTATTAGTGTATGTTGTTTATTGTATAGAACGTAATATAACCAAGACAAATTTCAACGCACCAGGTCACGCGCCAGGGACATACGTATGTCGTCAATAATGAAATACAAAAATAAAGAAAACCGAAATGACTTATCAAGTGTGGTAATCGATCCCAAGAATTTTAGCATTTTATCAACCAAATAAAACACAATTAGATTTGAGCTGGATTTCAGGAAGCTGAATACTTTTGTCTCATGCAATTGTGCCTAAGAAATAAAGCCGATTTGTCTGGAATATTAAGTATGGTATATTTCTATTCCAGACGAAGTATGAAATTATATAACATGCAAAGTATGGAAAGTATGTAATACCATGTTCGGAGAAGCTACGAGAATAAAGACGTACGAGATCGAACAATGTATTATTATACCGTCGTAACACATATCTACAAGTTCATATCGATAAAAAACTACATCAATACCAATGCATTCAGTGTGTGGGGGCGGTGGATAAGACTACTTCATAACGCGACATGGGTTTGGATTATTAATAGCACCAACAATGACAGTTGTGGTTCGAATAATTCTAGAATCGGATCAGAGAATCCGGGAACATACAAATCACTATATTGATGATGTGACAGTTGGTAATTGCATTGTAGAGGCCGAACAGTTTATTGTAGAATTCGAAAGGTACAGTATCAAACTAAAACCTCAGAGGCAATTTATGGATCCAGCGCTCTTGGATTGCAAGTCATGTGATTGTAGTTCATTAAAGTGGTCACGCGACAGGGACATTCCCAAGCTTTTTTCTAATCGACAAAGAAAAGCTCTAAACATAGTGCTCAACTAGCTCTCAGGAAGCTAGTCGTGCACTATTATGTTGATGATTGGTTAAGTATTTGGTGTAGTTTTATCGAACGATCAGCTTTCGCAGAGTTGTAGGATTAAGTGTTTTCACAACACGATATATATATGACCTCATATACGAAGCGGCAGGTTATATATCATGACACAGAGATTCGTAAGTTAAATAATAATCATAAATTTGGCAGAATTATGCGTTCTAAGTAAAATCAATTACCTACCAAAATTAAATACTTTTATCTACTAAAATTAACTACTTCCAGTTGATCAGGAAGTTAGTACATTTTGAAATCGTAACCGACTTCGTTGCGGAATCATTGAACTAAATTAATTACTACTATAGACACACCTATTCGAACAAAAGCACTTCCTCCTCTAATTAAATGACAACTGACGATATTAAAAAAAAGATTTATTTTAACGTGGCAAATGCGCGCCAGCGCACGCTTACATGATCACAACAAAACAAAAATGTAAATCATGTGTCGAGAAGGTGTGAACGGAGGAGGTGTTTGAATGTGATAAAGGAGGGAACGCGGCGGATGTCGAGAGGGAGTTAATTCCAGGCGAAAAGGGGTGGCGACGAGGAAGGATCGGAGACCATAGTTGTTGGAGTAATTAGGAACGTGGAGTAAGAGTGTATGACGGGAGCGCAGCGATAGCGAGGTGGGGCGAGTGTGGTCTAAGAAAGAAAGGTTGATAAACGATGGGGAGCCGACAGCGATGAGACGAAAAGTTACGAGAAGGCGGAATTTGATGCGTATGTGGATGGTGGGCCAGGAGAGTTGGACAAGATATGTGGATATGTGATCGAAGCGACGGAGACGAAGGAGCACTCGAACGGCGGAGTTGATTATGCGTTGTAGTGGTAGGATGATGGATTTTGGAGAATTTGCGAAAAGGCTGAGGCTGTAATCGATTTTAGGGAAGAGAAGCGATTAAAGAAGATACATACAAGAACGGAAGTCGATAAGGGGGCGGATACGGCGGATGTCACAGAGAATTAAGTTAGACAAGCGAACCTTGTTGCGGACGAAGGGTTTAAGGGAAAGGTGATCATCGAAATGGAAGCCTAAAAAAGTGAGATTGTGGACTATGGGGATTATCGATGAGGCAAAAGATATAAGACATTATTATGGAATGCAAACTTAATATCCGGATTAGTACGATGATATCATGGTCGAACATCGTGGATAGGCTTAATATTGTTCCATAGAAACGATGAAAGTTTCAGTTACAAGTTTAAGAAGACGACAACGTTAGAATCAACCAATTACGTACATTATATGCACCAAATTGTAGTATATAGAACAATGTATATTTCTACCATGCATTTCCTAATCTTTGTTTAAATAGAAAGAGTACAGCTCAAGTTGTAATAGAATGCGTGTACTGCAATCGAATAGTTCCACACTCTTTAGTACATACTTCTGGTAGTTTGATCGTTTCAATAAATTGATAGAGCCTTGCTAGCGACTTTACGCATTTCAATCACCAAATGTTTTAAGTATACCGATTGCGGCCCGAATCAGTTTTGCATCTACCGGAAGGTAACATTCGAGTCGGCAGGACTCATAACTAAATAATTTGGATAAAATATTTTGTGTGAGAAGTCCTTTTTGTGATTCGATGTTTAATACCAGTAGAACGTTTCACTCAAAACGTATATACTTTTTGACGAAGTTAGGGTTGTGAAATAAGATTCAGATGTGCCAAAATAAACCATATGTGATGATTTATTTTTGTAATGTGTCAAAATTTCGTGTATGATATGCAAATTCGACTCCATGCAGACAATTGTTTAAGTATAAGTGAAGAATATCAAACGACCAAGGGCACGCATTGAACGACAGAACTTGCCGTTGGATTAATGCTGCACTCTGCAGAGCCAGAAACAGATATCTTATACATAAACAACCATCCCCACTTTTCATTGCGCTACTACAACTTCTCTACTCGACATTCTACTGCTATACGAGAAATGGCTACTAAACACTACCTGTATTGAGAATCGCGACAACAACTGCCCACCTCGCGCGACCTATTCCGTTGTCGAATACATGATTATACGTTGCTTCTTCTTCCACTACAACGCATCGTAAACGCAGCCGTTCGAATTTTCCTCCGTCTTTGTCGTTTTGATCGTACATCTCACAATCTTGCTTCTCTCGATTTGCCCTACCATTTATTGTCTTGTACAAATTTGTCTTCTTCTCATTGCTTTCCGCCTTGTAACTTTCCTACTCCTTCATTTCTTAACCTTACTTTTCTCGACAATTCTCGTCCTGATTACTAGTCTTTGCGTTCCCGTAATTCCCTTCTTTTAAATGTTCCAAACTACTCTACCTATTTTGGCTTTTGCTCATTCCTTGTGGCTGCTCCTCGCTCGTAGAATCATTTGCCTATTTATATACGCCAATCAACCTCAATGAGGTGTTTCAAACGCTAAATCCAATCTCATTTAAACAATTTAGGAAATTTATCTATATGAATTTTGCTGTTTTTTAGTTAGTGGATTGGTAAGCGTGCATTTGGCACGCATTTGCCACTTTAAATAAATTATTATTGTTGTTATAAGGAGGTTTCACTTTGATCCAATTAGAGTGGCCTTCGTCCAGCCAGCAATCCAACTCTCCCCTAGAATAGGAAATGCGAGTCTGACCCGATTGAATTCCTATTTCTCATCGCAAGCTACCACGATCCTTTCGATTACGTATAAAGGTCGCATAATACAATCTTCCTCCAACAAAACTCAAGGTTCTGGCTAAAATGCTGCACCTTCCCAATCTATTTGTTTCCGTCAGTCAGGCCCTCTCGAAATAATACTGGAGCTTCAGATATAGATTCTAGCTAAGTAGAGATAGGGCGAGCATTGCACAGCTTCGCCCTTCTCAGTCTTGCTTTGCTTTTGTAAGAAATTAAAGAACAAGTTTGTCTGTGAGAAAGAGAGGCCCTTGGGCTGGATCGGTAGTATAGGCCTTATTAAAATTTTGGAGTAGCTATCCTCTCATAACTACAAGCCACTCAATTCCCCCCCAACCAATCCAGCCTTGGAGTGACTTAAAGAGCAGGGTTCTATCTGTAATAGATACCTAAACTCCTGTAGGTCACTTCCGCGCGCCTCCAGGTCCCATGCGCCACTCTCCATTCGTGTCTCAGCTTTTGACAGACAGTCAGAGAAGTAAAATCGTTATCACAATGCTTTTCAGACCAAAATATCTACGTTGTTTTCTCAAAACTCCGTCTCCATTACATCTCACTACTACTCGCCTCGTCTCATCCTCCCGGAACTCTTTTATATTCTCCCTGTCTCACCTGCCGAAATCTCATCGGTCCTCATGTCCTTGCCCAACAAAACCTTACCTGCCAATCCCCTGCCCACCCTCATACTTAAATCCATATGCTCATCGATATCCCATTTCCTCACCACCTTGTTTAACTCGTCAATCCACAGTCGTATATTTCCATCACACTGAAAATCCGCCAACGTTCGTCGCCTCCTTAAAAAACAATCGCTCGATTCCTCACTTCCTTCTAGCTATCGCCCCATTTCACTCCACCCTACTCTTTCCAATCTCTAAGAGTTCATTATCTTAATACATATCAACGTTTATATATCTTCGTCTAATCTGTACCCTCCTTTCCAATCCGTTTTCCGCTCTAATCACTCCACAGAAATCGCCAGCGTGAAAGTTTACAACGATCTACTCATTTCTCGTGACAAGGCCCTATATAGTGTTCTCATCTCCATCTACATCTCATCCGCCTTCGACATTGTCAACCACTCCGTCCTCGTTTCTCGCCTTCGTTATGATTACGGATTTTCTTCCTCCTCCGTTGCATGGCTTACCTCATATCTATCCCAACTGTTCTTTTCGTGTCTGTTCAAATTTATCATCGTCTCATCCAATCCCTATTTTCTGCGGGGTCCCACAAGGTTCAGTCCTAGGTCCCTTACTTTTCTCTCTTCTACTTTGCTATCTCTCTCTGTTTATCAAACCTTACTCCTTTAACGTCATGCAATACACCGATATCATCCTCATATATGCTCATGCACCCGCTCAAGATATACACGATATCGGCATTTCTGCATCGAACTGTCTTTCTTCTATTTACAAACGTTTTTCTCATCTTCATCTCGTTCTAAACCCAGACAAGTCTAAAATATTGTGGATCCGCCCCCCGTCAACCTAACATATATCCTATCCCTGTATCTTCTGCATCATCAATCATCCCCGTAGTCCACAATCTTATTAGGATAATAATATTGTTAATTGTTCGATAATCACCTTTCCCTAAAACCCTTCGTCCGCGACAAGGTCTGCTCGTCTAACTTAATTCTTCGTGACATCTGCCGTATCCGCCCACTTATCGACTTCCGTTCCTGTATGTCTCTTCTTTCATCGTTTCTTTTCCCTAAAATCGATTACTACCTCAGCCTTTTCGCCAATTCTTTAAAATCTATTATCCTACCCCTACAACGCATCATCAGCTCTGCCGCTCGAGTGCTTCTACGTCCCCGTCGCTTTGACCACACATTTTCATATCTTGTCCAACTCTCATGGTCAACCATACACATCCGCATACAACTCCGCTTCTTCTCGTAACTTTTCGTCTCATTACTGTCGTCTCCCCTTCGTACATCAACCTCCCTTTCTTAGACGACATTCGTTCCACCTCTCCATCACTGCGTTCCCGTAATTCCCTCTTACTCTACGTTCTCAACTACTCTAACAACTACGGTGTCCGATCCTTCATCGTCGCCGCCCTACTCGCCTGGAATCAGCTCCCACTCGACGTCAGCCGCGCTTTCTCCTTTATTACATTTAAATACCGCCTCCGTACCCACCTCCTTGAAACATGATCTAGATTTAATTTTTTGTGTTGTTGTCGTCATGTAAGCGTGCGCCGGCACGCATTTGCCACGTAAAAATAAATCTTTTTTTAGCCTCACCGTCCGATGTTGCTGCCATCAATATTAGCCGACATATATTTACCACAAAAGAGATCGATTACATCCCTTTAAGATCTTATGCCAATTTCGATTCAAAACTCCCTCATCTACATCTACGAAAAAGTGCTTGCTCGTCGAATCCGAGACCATCTAAGCAGCCGTAATTTGATTTCAGAAATAGGTGAAGTGTATTAATTTTGTCAATATAACAGTCATCAGCTTGCTGTGGCTGTTTTTCTTGATTTTTCCGCTGCATTTGACCGCATTTCTATTCTCTTTATTATCACTTTTCTTAGGACCCTCGGGTTACCTGCGAAATTGTTAACAGTGTGAAGATATTGCTGTATAGCTAGCGATTCTTATATGAAGACGATCCTGATGCACGACATTCTACTTTATTACAGGTGGGCCTCAATGCTCCCCACTTTCTTCTATCTTATAACTTACTATCTCCACCAAACTATTTAAAACATTTAAACGCGATCAACATCTAGTGGTATACGCTGATGATACCATATCCCTGTTCTCTGGACGCAAGTATAAATATGTAGTCGATGACATCAGCCGCTTCCTTTTTAAATTAAAAGACCAGCTACCCATATCCAATCTTACTCTCAACTACGCCAAATCGCAGGGGGTTGTATTTTATGACGCCCCTGCGACAAATAAAAAACTAAAGAGATTAGCACTATCGGCTTTACCTTCCTTATTTACTAATCAACCACTCACCACCTTCACAAGTCGAGTATGATATCTGGGGTTCACCATTACAGTGAACTGATTGGCGAAAGCTGACCTGGATAGATTTAAACGCCTGGAGAGAGCTAGTTAGGCGCTGAAACGGGTACATCATTTGTCATTGAAAGAGAATGTTCAAGTACGCCTTTGGAGTACCTGGGCAATCTCGAGATTAGTCTTCTTTTCAAGAGGACGTCCTTCAGAGAAAGACTAAGGTTATTCAGGCTCCTCATCTTGAGACTACCTATCATAGTCCACCTCGACCGAACTCTTGGAGGTGACAAACCACGGAGGTTCAGTCGGATAGCGGCGCGCTCGTGTGGTCGGGGGCTCAGATCTTTCTGGACCTGATGCCGTAAAGATTATAAGGAGACATGTTGAATGAAGAGACAAAGATGGGAATTAAGAAAGTCTGACTAAACCTGTTTAAACTTGTTTTAGCGAAATTTATACATTTACCAATACTACTGTACTGAGAACAACATTCATATAGATTTAGGTTTCCCAACCGTAAATTTTGCATCCCCGAGTGTGCAAGATATGTCACCTTTTAGTGAGTTCGAATTTTTAGATACGAATCATTGAAAATATTGGGCGCCCTTGAGATATTTAAATTACAAAAAATTGATTTTTAAATTTTGTTTTTCGAAATTGACATATTTCTTAACATTACTGTATTGTACTAATTACGACTTAACGTTCTTAGATACATCTTATCATCCGATTAGCTCTTGATATAACAGTATCGAAACACGTTGGCTTAAGATTTAAATGATTTTCATGTTTAGAGCAGAAAAACGGGTAACTAAAACATTATGTTGAGCTTAGAAATTATACTATCTTTAAACTTATACTATAGTGTTAATAATTAGAAGTTATTCATATTGTGATCCAACCATAACATAATCAAACAATACGCAATCTTCAAGAATAGATTAGAATAATTCATAAATTTGTACTATTAATACATTTATCAATAAGGTGTCGTGGATATTCGATATAAAATCACTGAGGGTAATCTAAATAATCAACTTAATTTTGAAAATCACAATTTCGTGTATGGTACATGGACGACTGTGCGTTGGACGATCCAGTAAACGGAATGACGGAGGATCTTGGTTTGTGTTTAAATCCAAGCAAATGTGAAATCATCGCAAAGGACATGGAGACAAGAAATCGTCTATTTATACGGTTCCCAGGATTTACTAATACAGATCACAACTCAACCACATTATTGGGGTGCCCCATTGGTTCTATAGCTAACGTTGATCAACAAATTACGGAGTTTATATTAAACCTTGAGCTCGTTGGATCTAGGATCCGGGATCTTTCGCGGCAAGCTGCACTGTTCCTTCGAAGGAGCTGTTTCAATCTCGCAAAACTATCTTACTTCCTCTGATGCACTCCGTCTCTTCTCAGCGATTCAGTGACTAAATATGACGGTTTGTTACACAAGATCCTTCAGGCTGTACTTAACTTACCTCTATCCGACACAACATGGAAGCAGGTAACCCTACCAATAAAGTGTGGCGGTCTAGGATTTTGCACTGTTAAGGATACGATGATCCTTGCCTATATATCATCCTCGACAGTTGAACTCGCGCGCAAAATTCTAGCTTGTCCGAGTGATCAACCGATCAAGCCGAATCCACAATTCCTATCCGAGGCAATCCTTCGCTGGCGAGAGATTTTGGACGATGTTCCATCGGAAAATGTTTCCAAAAACGATAATCCCGTCCGGTTTATCACAAGCTAATGCTAGAGGTATTGTCCGAAATTACTACTCCGCAAGATCATGCTCGTATTTTAGCATCCGCATCCCCGCATTCGGGTGACTTTCTCTTCTCCCTCTTAATCTCATCAGTTGGAAATCGATTGGAAGACCAGAGTATATCTATCGCGGTTGCGTTGCGACTAGGCATTCATTTTCACCAACACTACGCATGCAAATGTGGGACAATGACGGCATTCCCAGATGATCATGACTTGATTGCCAACGCAGCATATCTCGACATAGCCGACACGCCGAAGTCAACAACGTCATATGGACGGCTCTGGTGGCTGCGAACATCCCGAGTCGGCTTGAGACCAGCGGAATCTCGTGTCATTGTCGTCCCGTGGTCGGCCGGTAAGTGGTTAGTATGGGATTTCACCTGCATAAATACTCTGGCGAACAGTTACCAGACCTCTGCAACCCATCACGCAGGAGCAGTCGCCGAGCTAGCCGAATTCAAAAACGGCAAAAATATTTTGAACTGAACGATCACATATACTTATTTACGCTAGTCGCCATAGAGACTTACGGATCGATCGGTACCGAGTCACTGGTTTTCTTGGAGTAGTTGGGCCGACGCCTCAAGCGATCACGATGGAGTTTCGTAATAAGTATCACGATGGAGTTTCGTAATAAGAAAGTATCACGATGGAGTTTCGTAATAAGAAAGTATCACAATGTGAAAAAAATAATTCCAAAAATCAAATAAATCCACAACGTATTGTTTATTGTTCAATCACGAAATTCGTTCAACTACTAAAATTCACAATAATTAGCTATATCTAAATTCTTATTCCGCCTGTATTGCTTACAAACATACGTCTTAAAAGAATTGTTTTTTTTAATTGTTGATTTATTAAAGTAAAAATATGTTTTATATACATATTTTTTCTTCTTTTTCTCCTAGTTTTTTCTTCAGGCTTCGATTGAGGAACTTTCCGGTATTAGAAGCATTTGAGGTCAAGTGGATATGAAGAACTAATCAAACTAATTAATCCACACACTTTCAAAAATAAGCAAAAAAATCAATCCAGTACAAAAACAAAAAAAAATAAAAATTATTCAAAAGCCTTAATTTTTCTATTGTAAAATAAAACATTTATTTATTAATTTATTTATAATTTCTATTTCATTCAAGAAAAATTTATTTATTAAGATGTACAGTCGTTTTAAAAAATAGATATCGTTGTTCTGGAGGGCGATTCTTTAAGTAAAAGTACAATCCGCTCAATACAAACGCATTGAGCATGATAACACATCTACCCAAACTGACATTTAATCGTCTCGCTCTCTCAAACACAGGTAGTCCTTTTCGAACTAATTTAAAAAACCTAGCCATATCTGACCGATGATGCAAACATGATTCGAAGACGGATCCCAGAATACGCACACGACGCTTTCGATTCCTTGGAAGAGAATCGAAGAGACAAATGTGCTTTCCAGGACGCCGAAATCTGTAATGAATAAAGTTGCTCTTGGTTGGGTTTAAAGACAAACCTAACTTCGCTAAGCGATGAGCAACAATACCCATTACAGACTTCATACGCCCTTCGAACCTTGCATCCGACAGAGTGTTTCTTCTAAATGCAATCGAGATGTCGTCCGCATAAATGATGGCGTGCGCGTTCCTATCCAAAAGACCCTCCAGAACTCCCATTGACACTATCATATCAATGATAGGAGACAGAGGAGAGCCCTGGGGAAGTCCTTTGTTGAGATGATAGTAATTACCCGCGTCATCATCCAAATAGAAAATTCTTGCTTTCAAAATGCCTAGAACACGACGCAACATATTACTCGGTATTCAATCACTGGTTAACGTTGTAATTATTGTATCATGCCCAAGGTTGTCGAAAGCTGCCGACGCATCCAGCGAATAGAGAACTGCAGGTCAACTGTCGCTAATGAGAAAACTCTGCATGGACCTTACTGCCTAAACAGTTCCGCTTCCTCTACGAAAACCGTGAATGTGCTCTCCCAACATATCGCGATCCTCGTAGAATCGGGAAATGTTCCTATCAAGAGCCCTCTCATATACCATAATAATATTATTAGATATTGTTATGGGTCTTGTGCCTTTAGCATTCGACACCCATCTTCCCTTCGCAAGAAACACCAAATTCCGACCGCAATACCGCACCAAGCTGTAAGAGGTTCCTCTAGCATATTGGTAGCGATATCCGTCTGAATTTTATCGACGATCAAGACACTAGACAGAGTTCCATTCTGAGACCCTCCGCAGACACAAATGTGTCGTAGTCGTTGATCTTTCTGCCAAATATCTTCAATTGATCGGGCGATTTCGCTTCCTGCAAGAGAATCACATCATCCAGAATGAGACTGAAATACTGTATCAGGTTCTTAACAGAACCTATATTCCAAATCATCAGGCAGATGTCTTCGAGCGATGAAAATTCAATTCTTCGCTTTTTTTCTTGCATTAGAAGATTTTGCCATGAACTGCCCCTCCCACTCAAGGCCACCTGAAGTGATTAAGGTAACGTCATCCCCTTAAGAGTAGTCCCTGTTACCTTAATCGAAGTACCCTTAGAATCAGTCGATACTATGGAACAATATTCCACAGTATCGTCCTCATTCTGAGAGCCTTCTATTTTCGTTTGTGACAAATCGTTAAAACGATTGAAAGTAGTAACCGAAATCGATGACTTCTCTTTATCCTGTTTCAACGATTTGTTTTGTGTAATGTTGCTGCGTTCAACTCCGATTTAAATTTCTTCAAATCAGATTCATGAACTACAGAATCCTTTTTTAGTTTAGCATTTTCTTGCCTTAAGACAGCCATTTTTTTCAAGAGCAAGTACTCTCTCGATCAACATTGCTGCTTGTCCAGCATGTTGATCACGAAAGTGACTTTTGGTTGCTTAAAGATATAATTTAGCCTCCTCATAAGCCTTTTTTCTCACCGTTTATCCAGACTAAGTAAGACTTGAAGTCTGAATAAACGTGTAAGTACGCCTAATGAGGTTGCTCACAGTTTGCAAATGAAGGTCTTTTGTTTTTGTTTCGGCATGATTGTGTTTCATGTTCTTCTCCGCAGTGGACGCAACGCGGTGACACCTCTCTACACGTTTGAAAAATGTCCCCAGCGTTGGCATCTGAAACACTGCGGATACCGAAAAGCAGCATCGTCTTCGTCGAATATCTTTACAGATATTCGATGTCCGCAGATGATGTCTCTACTTTCTTTTATTTTTTAAACTACATACAAATCCATTTAATAGAAAGGAACTATATGATTGATTGAAAGATTTGCATGCTTTTAGAATTCCTACATCATATTGATGTAAGAATTCTTCCACGTCCTCTTTCTCCGCAAATGACAGCACATACCCTAAGGATGGCCGTTCGCTTGTGGAGAAATGTCGATAATTTATTTACCCTCCTCTCCAACTAAAGCCGCTTTGAATTTATACCTTCAAAGCTAAGCTTTTGAAAGAGATTCGGTAAAAATTATCTCTTTTGAAAAACGTTTGAAGATTTCTCCTCGAACAGTTTTTCTTATTTCCCTTTCTATCTCTCTTATTCTTTTGTTGAGATTATTGTTCTCTTTGCATGTTATTTTAAGTGCGAAAAAGTCTTGCTTTATAGGCAAGAGCCACTGTTGCACAGAAGATTCTTCTATATTTTTTAAATTTTCCTAGCCTGTTGGGAAGAAGATTTTCTCTTCTCAACTGGCTTAGGACGATTAATTCTTTCCAACTGTACTTATATTAGATGCTTATATATGAATAAATAAATATAACATAAAAACAAAAAATAAGAAAAGAAAAAAAAGCAAATACAAAAAAGATCAAAAAGACAACAGCAAAAACTCACCTCTCAGCTACCAATATAGCCCTTGATTCCGAAAACTTGAACTCTGGATAATGAAGAAGTTAGTTTCAAATAGAATTCGCTTTGATTGTCCGATTGATACTCAGAACGTTTTTGCCTTGATGTCACTTCTCTCAGCTACCAATATGGCCCTCGATTCAAAAAAAATTGAACTTTGGATAACGAAGTTAGTTTCAAATAGAATACGCTTTGATTGTCCGATTGATAATCAAAACGTATTTGCAACAAAAAACCTAAATTATGTCAATCACAGTCATAATAATAAAGATTTTATTAAATGACAAAAACATAAATGAGAGAAAAAAGAGTAATAACAGTCAGTTAAGAGTGACAGTTAAAGACAGAAACCACAGTTCATTTCTTTCTTGCAGTCTTCCCTTTCTTCATGGCCTCAAATCCACGGGGATCTGAGCCCCCCCCAACCGATCCAACACGCCGCCTTCCGACTGAACCACCCGGGGTCTTTCACCCCCCCCCGAAGAATCCAATCGGCGCGGACTATGCTGGGTAAACGAGAGACGAGGAGCTTAAGAAACCTTAGCCTTTGCTCTGGAAGACGTCCTTTTGAGAAGACTAGTCCCGAGATAGCCCAGGTACCCCAAAGGCGCACCTGGGTTTTCCCTTTCAATGACAGATGCTGAGCCCGTTTCAGAGCCCACCTAGCTTTCTTCAGGATACGTTTAAGTCTATCCAGGTCAGCTTTCGTCGACCATTTCACCGTAACGGTGAACCCCAGGTATTTTACTCGACTTGAGAAGGTGGGAAGTGGTTCAGAGGCAAATATGGAGGAGAGTGCTAATCTCTTAAGTTTTTTCTTTGTTGCAGTGGTGCCATGAAAGACAACCGCCTGCGATTTGGCAGAGTTTAAAATAAGATTGGATACGGGTAACTGGTCTTTTAATCTTAAAAAGAAGCGGCTGATGTCAGAAACTACGTCTTTGCACCTGTGTCCAGAGAACAGGGCTGTGGATGTCATCAGCATACACCACAAGACGTTGTTTGCGTTTAAATATTTTGAATATATTAATGGAGGCAGCAAGATATAAGATAGGAGAAAGAGGTAAACTTTGAGGCACACCCGTAATAGTGTAGAACTGACGCGCATCAGGATCGTATTCATAATAAAACCACTTGGTGTACAGCAGGATCTCCACCCTGTTCACAATTCTCGCAGGCAACCCGAGGGACCTGAGAGAAGAGATCACAAAAGGAATAGAGATGCGGTCAAATGCAGCAGAAAAGTCAAGGAAAAAAGCCACAACTAGGCGATGGCTATTCTCCCGACAAAACTGCTCCACCTCACCTACTGCTGAATGGACCGAGCGACCTTTGACGAACCCATGAAAACCAGGAGGGATCAAATTACGTCTATTTAAATGGTCGCAAATTTTACGCGCAAGCGCTTTTTCGTAAATCGACACGAGGGAATTTTGAATCGAAATGGGTCGCAGGTCTTTAGGACATAAGCAGGATTTTTTCTTAGGGATAAAAACACGCTTACTAATATTGATGCCTGCTACATCGGATGGGGAGGCTAAAAGCATTGTTACGGCCACCTCTCTTCTCTGATCAGCTGTCAAAAGCTGACAGACCCAAGAAGAAAGTGGAACAACGAATTGGAGGTGCCCGGAAGTGGACCACAGGAGTTAAGAATATCCGTAACAGATAGATCTCTACTCCTGAAGTTACACCAAGGCGGGATTGGTTGAGGTGATTGAGTGGCTCCATAGTTGTGTAGGGCTAGTGACTCCTCCAAAACTTTTTCAAGGCCTACATTCCCTATCCAACTCAATGCTCTATCCTTCCAGCAAACAAACTTCTCCTTCTTGAAAATCTTCCAAAAGGAAGACTGAGAAGGATTAAGGCGAGCGATACTCGTCCTATCCCTACTCAGCTGGAACCTGTATCTAGTGCTCCAGTATTCATTCGAGAGGGCCTGTTTGGCGGAAGCAGAGAGATTAGGGAGGTTCAGTAATTTTGCTAGGACCTTGAGTTTCGTCGGAGTGGGATTGTATATACGACCTTTATAGGTAGTCGATAGAATCGCGGTAGCTTGCGAAAAGAGGTAGGTATTAAATTCGGTCAGACTCTCATTTCCTATTCGGGGAAAGAGTTGGATAGCCGCCTGAAAGAAGGCCACTCTGATAGGATCAAAGTGAAACCTTCTGCGAAGCAACATATCTTCCTCAATTCTCCAACGAATTAGGTCATGAGAGGTAGACAATTGCTGGCGCAACTGCTCCGTGCAGAGGGGTTTTAACAGCCACCTCGAGTGAAGCAGTAAAATGTCGAGGATAGAATTTGTTGATGTGCAATGAAAGGTAGGGGATGGGGGTTTGTGAATAAGATAACCGTTCCTAGCTCTGCGAAGCGCTGCATTGATCCAACGACCAGTTCTGTCGTTGAAATCCCCAAGTATCATGTCATAACCGCTGTCAATAATACTATCCAGGAGGTCACGGTTCTTGTGAATTTCCCCTGGACGGATGTAGACATTGGCTAGACTGAGGCGTTTACCGTTCTTACTGAGTGAAACTACTAAACAAGACATGGCTGGACATGAGTAGTTTAATAGGAGGGAGGACCTTAAGGAGCACTTAACTAAGGTCAAGAGTCCTTGAGATGAAGAGGAGTGAGGTGGGGTTATGTACGGAGTATAATGGGAACATATATGTTTTGGGATAAATCGAATAATGTCTTGGGGAAGACGGATAGACCGCGTCTCCTGAAGGACTTATAACATCTGCATCTCTACCAGATAAAAGTCTAAGGGCAGAAGCACCTCCCGAATTCCACTGAATGATATTCAGTGAAAAAGGCTCGGGTTTACTCACTATTGTGTCATACAAGTTGGACGGGGGCAGCCAACCTAGACAGAGCTAGGTGCAGGAGGGTTGCCCCTCCAGCCACTAGCCTCATCCAGGGTAAGAGCCCCCTGGGCAATATCATCATTTCCCAACGAGGAGGCCCCTTTATCTTGTAGCAATTTCCCCATCTTAAGGGGAGGAACCGTTCGTGCTGAGGCACCACGTTTATTTGATTTAGGTCTTACTATAGCTGGCTCCAACGGCACTGAAGCTGAACCAAGGAAAGCCGCCAGAAGGGGGCCCATCATTCTCTCAATCTGTGCCAAAATAACTTTCTTATTATTGTCAATTAGAGATAATATGTCCAAGTTTGACATTCTGTCTGCCGGCGCAGAAACAGATGCGTAGTCTTTTGAAGTAGGGGTTGACTTGGCAGAGAATCTTCTTTGATAGTCTTTGAAGATTCGGCAGCGTCGCGACCACGCGGGGTGGTCTCCCCCGCAATTGATACAGACAGGAGGGGTCACACACCTCTCCCCCTTAGACATATTATCGCATGAAGTAAGTCCACAAACTCCACATATTTTTTCACGCGAACAAGACGAGGCCCAGTGCCCCAACTATGGCATAGGTTGCAATGTGGATAAGTAAACGAGTCTTGATCAACCAGGGTAAACCTTAAGTTATACCCCCCAGGAAAGGGTTACTCGCGGCCTTGGATAACAACGGAGCATTATCTAAATCTGCCGTGCAAAAGGCAATGGGGAGTACATCTCCTGTTTTCGACTTAAGGCATCTTATTGATTCCAATTTATAGGTCTTACGAAGGAGGTCAAAATCTTCCTCTTCGAGGTGAGGAGGGTGGTTTGTAATTTTTAGGGTCGCCTGAATAGGCTTTAACAATAACGTTCCTATGTGGGAAAGGCTCTTCTTAAAAAATTGTTCGTAGGCTTCCAACAGAGCAGGGGAAGCAAATGAAACTTTGACAGTGTTTACATACGTTCTTACAGAATTAAAGACTATTCTCCCGGGGTAGTCTTTAACGAAGGTACGGAGAAAGACAGTAAATAATCTGTGCCTTTTTATAGGTTTTGTAGCTGTGATAATCGCCAAATTAAGTTTTGGAATAGGGGGAAGTTCCCTCGAGTCAGATGCTGAGTTAGAAACAAATTTACTAACCTTAGGATCGTTGATTGTCATTGTAGAAGTAGAAAGTATACCTTTTTCGAGAGATTTCGTTCCAAAATGGAAGATTTCTGAAGCATTTTTGCAGGAGCTTTTATGCTCCGACGCACACTAAACGTTGTTACTTGTACAAATTTTTTCAAGCACAGTCGCTTATTATACAAATATCTACATTGACGGGAATAATTTTTAGTTCGCAGCAATAAAAAATAGATTTATTTTTACGTTGCAAATGCGTGCCGGCGCACGCTTACATGACCATGAAAAAATCTAAATCATGTGTCGAGAAGGTGGGTACGGAGGCGGTATTTGAATGTAATAAAGGTGGGAGCGCGGCGGAAGTCGAAAGGGAGCCGATTCCAGGCGAGGGGAGCGGCGACGAGAAAGAATCGGAGACCGTAGTTGTTAGAGTAATTGGGAACGTGGAGTAAGAGGGAATGACGGGAACGCAGCCATACAGAGGTGGAACGAGTGTCGTCTAATAAGTTTTTGTTCTAGGCGACAATCACTTACACAGCTGTATTCTACATCAAAAGTTGATCTAAGATCATGCTTCAAACAGTCCCACTACAACAACTTGCGAAAATAATTTTTTATTTCTTTTTTAATTATAAAAAATTTAAAATCTGTTGAACTCTTGAACATAAATTAAACGGGAAGTCAGCGTATGATAAAAATTAAAATATGTTATTTTTGCGTTAAATTCGGCAAATCACGGGAAATCCAAATATGCCACCATATTAGTCTTTGAAGGCGCCACACTCCTTCGAGAGCTTTTCAGGGGTTGATAAGGCATGCTATCAGTTAGAAGCCACCCTTGAGGAATTACTCATACGATTTTCGCCCCGTAATACCGTTGCAAATCGTATACACCATAAACCTTGGTTTTACAAAGAGTTAAGAATGCTTTAAAATTAAAAAAATGAAATTCCATTTGTTTTCTAATAATAGTATTGATTACTGTAGGTATAGAGAGGCCAGAAATCGGTTCACATTTCTTAAACGCTTCAAACAATGCCAATTTGAAGAGAAAAGTGCTTAAATGTCAATTCATAATCCTAAATCCGTATTCAATTATGCTAATTTCAACAACAAAAATAAACACATTGGTTCACTTGTTGATACTGATGGTTGCACATTGATTAAATATGATGACACAGCGAATGCTTTCGCTCAACATTTTTGCATAGGAGTTCGTAAATCCTCCTCCGTCATTTTTGCCTCGTACTGTCCATCGTATATAAGCATTCATCAGATGTTTTCTGTTAAGGATGTAGTGCTAGAGCTCAAGCGGCTTAAATCGTCAGGTTCTATTTGTCCTGATCGTTTACCACCGGTATTTCTCAAGAATATCGCTGATGTTATCGGCATACCACTATATTGGATTTGTGTCGCCTCCTTGTACTTCGGTTGTGTCCCGATGAATTGGAAACTTTCGTTGATAAGGCCCGTTTTGAAGAAAGGTGATCCATCTTCAGTTGAAAATTATCGCCCGATAAGTCTAACGTGTGTATTCTGTCGAGTTTTGGAAAGGATAATATACCGCATTCTAAGCGATTATCTAGAATCCAACAAATTATTGTGTACTAATCAACATGGATTTCGAAGGGATCGCTCAACAAAAAAATTAAAAAAAAAACAGAACAAAAAATTTTAAGACCTTAAACACACATTCAGATCGCTACGCTCGCGGAAAAATCTGTATTAATATCAAATTAAAAGAGACCCTAAAAACGTTTAAGATCTAAAATAAATACAATCTAAAGTAAATACAATTACAAACATCTTACAATCTAAAGTAAATACAATCTAAAGTAAATACAAATACGGTGAATTTTCACTCGAATCAACGACATTTTTGTGAACAAACAATGAAATCGGTGAAAACTCGCAAAAAACAGACAGACGATGGCTAGGTTCAGTTGGAAGTTGAATGCGACAAGCAGGGATGCGATGTTTGGACACTCTTAAAGGTGAAAAAAAAATTGACGTTGCGAGAAACGAAAGTAAACATTTCATTTGTGGATATTGCGTGTGTAACGACGCACGATTGGATAAAACTGAACTTGTCGAGGAGGAAGGCGATGAGTCGGCGCCAGCTCTTCATGTTATTGCACAGCGTCAAGAAAAGATCTCCCACTGCAATTCACAACAGCCTCCATCAGCATTTGATCAGACTTTTCAAACTTCACCTGAAAAATGTGTAGATCTAGACAAGAACACTCTGAGCTACGAAGAGAAAACACCTGATTTTCCAGATTCGTTTGTCTCGATAACATCATGTAGCGGACCTCCAAGTTCTTTACAATCAACTGACTTGCGACTTAAATCTACTAATTCTTACTCCAATTCAGTCTCCCTAAATAACTCATTAACTGCCCCTATTCGCCGGACTTATGATAGATCACAGTGTCTAATCATAGCTAATATGAGGGAATCATCTGCTACTAACAATCATTTACGTGTACAGCATGACGTCAAAGCTGTACAACCCTTCTTCTCTGAGCTATTACACACTTGTTTCCCTACTGAGCTGCAGCAATTCAGAGTTCTCCATCTTTATAGACTGGGGAAAATAATATCAGATAACAGTCCACGCCTTCTTAAGGTCATATTAGCAACGCCCGATATGTGTACATTAACTTTAAAATACGGTTATCATCTTGCAGGTACTGGATTGATCCTTCGCAGAGATCTTTCGATCGAGGACAGAACTCGACTGAAACAAGCCAGGAGCAAACTTAGTAACAGAGTAGCTAACGGTGAAAGTAACCTCACCGTCATAAATTTTCGTGTAGTGCGACGCAGGACTTCAACTCGTTTCTGGATTCGTTCCATTGGCAACGGTGGAAACATCGGGGAGCTGCGAAGTCTTTGTGTCGCAACGAAACTACCCAAGAAGTGACAGTAAATGTCGATAAGAGATACGAGTATTCCGACCCAGTACACTCCACACATGCCTTCCGGGTCTTATATTCGAATGTCTTAAGTCTCATTAATAAAATGGACAAAGTTATCACTCTGGTTAACAGCACCTCATTTGAAATACTTGTTTTTACAGAGTCGTGGTTAAAACCACACATCATAGATTCAGAATTTTCCATCAATGGGTACGCCATAATCCGAGCAGATCGGCAAATTTGCCGTGGTGGCGGAGTGATCATATATGCTAGAGAAGTTCTTACAACTCGTGTTATGTCAATTGAGTGCGATGAATCAAGTCTTTGTGAATACGCTTGGGTTTCTGTAACAGACCATAAAAACATATTTTTATCTCTAGGTGTCTTCTATCGCCCCCCCCATTCGCTCCAACCGGGTCGATTATATCCTCAATAACTGAAAATGCATTCAAGGGTCAAAAAGTTATTTTATTAGGAGACTTTAACATGCCGCGAATTGATTGGATAGATTACGTTCCTCTTCCTGGATGTGATCCTGAATCATTACTGCTTTTAAACACGATAAATGATCTACATTTAGTCCAACATGTTCAAGGGATACTCGTCCCAGGGGTACTAATTCCTCAATTCTTGACCTCTGCTTTTCGAGTGAAACATATCTGATAAAAAACGTCAAATACGGACCTCCGCTAGGATCAAGCGATCACTCTACCATCTCAATAGAATTTAACGCACTCGGACCATATGCCGAAACGGTTAAAACGTCGAATCCTTTTAAGATCGACTATGATGTCGTGCGCAGTATAATTTCCTGTATGTATTGGCCCGACCCGTCGAAAGCAGGCATTCAAGAAGCTTGGGATCACTTAAAGACCATGGTACATTGTGTTCTCGACTATTTTGCTCCGATACGTCACAATCGTACACGAAAACTAAATCCGAAATGGTTAGATGCGGAAAACACCGTGATATCAAACACCGTGATAGATGTTTCCATGCGTACAAAAAAGGGGAACTTTCTTTTGAACACTACCGTCATTGCAGGAATACGGTTTCTATTCTGAAAAAAAAACAGAAAAAAAACGCAGTTTCATCTCAAATATATGCCAGTCCACTCATAACAATCCTTGGATGGCTTTCAAAAGCATACTTCCACGGTCTATACACTCGACAGATTGTTCATACTTATTGGCGACAATGGATCGATCTTGACCTCCCCAACTGATGTAGCTGCCCATTTTATGGACTATTTCGCTATCAAAGAAGATAGAGTCTCGATCCCCGATGGTATAATCCAAACTAAACACAATGTACTTCTACCTAGAGTAGTCATATCTAACATTGAATTTAGCGATGAAGAGGTACTGCACGAGCTACTTAAATTACCCCGCAACGCCGCGTCAGGTCCTGACCATATACCTCCAATACTCTTAAAGGAATTGGCCCATGCAATATACGTTCCCTTAGCTTCTATTTTTAGAAGTTCACTAAACACAGGTTATCTACCATCTGATTGGACTAAGGCTATTGTACGTCCAATTTTCAAGAAAGGGTGATAAATCCCAAGTTTCCAACTACCGTCCCATCAGTCTCACAGCTGTAGCTTGTAAGGTATTAGAAAAATTGATTCTTCGTCACCTTAGCGCTTTCGTTAAAGCTAACAATCGCCTCAGCCCCAGTCAGCATGGATTTAGGCTAAATCGCTCAACGGTAACGAACCTTGTAAAAGCTAGAGCAAGCTGTGTTGATTCAATGAGGAGTGGTTCCAAAGTAGATGTGATATTTATAGACTTATCGAAAGCATTCGATAGAGTTATTCCCAATTTGCTAGTAAACAAATCATCTAGCATTAGTGTATGGGGCTCTTTGTTACGCTGGATTCAATCATTCGTAAGCAACCGCTCGTTTGCAGTACGCATAAGCCATTATCTTTCTGGTTACTCAATGATGACGACAGGCGTCCTGCAGGGATCGGCCATTAGTCCGACTCTCTTTAATATATATGTAAATGATATTACAAACAACTTAACGTCGGAATGTGTTACCTACGCAGATGATATTAAGGTTTGGAGGCGAATCATTAATGATTCTGATGTTAGCGCTCTTCAAAAAGACCTGGATTCCATAAATAAATGGTGTATATCTAATGGACTGATGATAAATGCGACTAAATATAGACATATGCGAATTGGCCACCCAGACATTCGTTGCTCTTATAAAATTGAAAACATGTCGATTGATTCTACAGATAAAATCGATGATTTAGGGGTATCTACGCTTAATACGTTCGATATGAGCGCTCATATAAATAAAGTTTCGGCCAATTGCCGTCGTAATATTGACATCATTAGACGACCTTTTAGATCACTAGAGGCATGTAGCTTCAGAATAATATACAAGGCCCTCATCGAATCTCGAATGTTATACGCATCTCCCGCAGCGTATCCACATATGTGCAAGAACATTGTGGCTTATGAATGAATTCTCCGGTCGCCTACTCGTCTTGTTCCCACTGTCAAAGACCTGCCGTTTGACCAGAAGTTAGAAATCCTAGGTGTTTCAACGGTTTGTGAAAGTTTGGTAAAAGCTGATCTTATGCTGGTATGGAGGGCAATTTTATCGCCCACTCATCCCCTCAACTTCATGTTTTGCCTACGCAACTCCGAGAAATTACGTGGACATCGACTAACGCTCAAACATCGTAGAAAAGTCTATCGACACTATCAGGATATCAGCGATCGAGTAATAAACAGTTGGAACAGACTACCGTCATCTGTAATTGAATGCCGGAACATCCGAGAATTTCGGCGTGCGCTGAACAGTGTATTGCTCTCATAGGAAGTCGAACCTGATTTGGATTTTTTTGTTTTACTGACATTGTACTTTTTTACATTAAGATCCAGCCAAACGAGCCACCGCTCATCACCTGTTGTATACTTATAATAATAACAATCACTAATCTCTTGATTGCCCAGAATAGCTGGGGTTCATTAGTTGATAAGGGCTTTGATGTTGATATAGTATTTTTTGATTTTTCAAAAGCGTTTGATATGGTTCCACATGACATCTTGATTCAGAAAATGCGTGCTCTAAACATTGATCCACTTATTATTCGCTGGATAAAAGAATTTTTATCTAACAGATTCTATCAGGTTGTTGTAAATGGTTCTCTTTCTGATCCTTATCCGGTCAATGTTGGAGTTCCGCAGGGTTCGGTCCTCGGCCCATTGTTATTCTGTATTTTCATTAATGACCTTCCTTCCATTTTGAACTCACACTCTCTCTTATATGCAGACGACCTAAAAATTTGGCAGGCTATCCGGTCAGATTCGGACACGGTGCTAGTTCAATCGGATATCGACAGCATTTCCAACTGGGCTTATATGAATGGTCTGTCACTGAATATATCGAAGTGTACTTGTATGCGTTTGCAATCACGCAGTCATAGTGTGTATCCAACTTATCATCTTGAGGATAAGAACATTAAAGTAGTAACTCGTCTTAGCGACCTTGGAATAGTAGTTGCGAATGATTTTTCGACTAATTTGAATACTGAGTTGGCTTGCTCAAAAGCAAATCGAATGGTTGGAATGATTCGTAGAACTTTTAGTGTGTTGAATTCAGTTTCATTTAGAGCACTCGCCAACGCATTTGTGATCAGTCATCTTACCTATGCATCACAATGTTCGTTCCCAAGAACAGTATACAAGAAAAGTAGAATTGAAAATGTGCTGCGCCGGTCAACAAAGCTCGTAAATTCAGTTAAAGCCTTACCTTATAATAAAAGGCTAAAAAACTTGGTATGGTTTCTATAAGCGACCTTCGGTTTCGGCGAGATATGTGTTCAACATGGGAAGCTTTACACAAGGGAAATCACGTCTTAAGAGAATTGATGACTGTTCGGAAAAGTCGGGCTTTGCGTGGACACAATTTTACTTTAGCCCATCGCCGAGTTATACACTCTAAAACTGTACAATTTGGACACCGAATCGTAGGTAAGTGGAACCGATTAAGTGAAGAAATTGTCAACTCAAGATCGGTTTCAGCATTCAAACATGAACTTTTTTGACTTTTGTTTGTGAGTCTTTCTTTTTTTCTTTACTTTTTCTTTTTTAACTGTGCAACTATGAGCTTTGCTCGTCTGTTTGTCGAAATAATAATAGTCAACTAGGGAAAGATCTACGATAATAAATTGCAATAAGTCTGATATTTTCGGTCATCTATTTAATCAGTCGTAACATCTGATTTAGTTTAAAAGCCAATGCTGTGCTTTTCATTTCTCAATAAAACAACCGGGACATTTTAAGGCAGTGGGCTGCGCAGAGAGAATACGTAATCATTTAATCATTTTGTATTCATCTCTAAAAATACTAAGAAAGACAGTTTATTAATAGTATAATGTGATATTTTAGACTACAGCTGATTAAATGCTTTAGATGTTCAACAATATTTTAAGCTATTTGTTATTGGCTTTATTTAAACATTTCTAATGAGCAGATAGTTGAAGTAATTATTACTACATTTAAATCCATACCATGACAATTGCATATCGGGATTGAATCATTAGTTCAGGTGCTTTTAAGTTTTTCTGCGTTCAATCGAATATATTACATATGTTCATAAATTTGGCATTATAATAAATCATATCTCCTTATGTGTTCAAAATAATTGACGGTTGTGAATCCCACGACAAAGCCGCTATTTCATTAAAGAAGTATTTTAAACATTTTAGTAAAAAACGAAATGCTTTTGAAAAAATATAAAATAAATAAGCTACGGCGATATGATAGGCTTAATAAGCTTAAACGATATTATAAGACAATATCTTTAGATCCGTCATTTCGATCGGCATACAGTGCCTATCACGATCAGTGCATCAGAGCTAAATTTCGTAAGCGCATAATCTACGAACGTAAAATAATTAATTCGATTAATTCAACCCCAAAGGTATTTTGGTCAGATATTCTCGGAAATAAGTGTGCAAGACCTCTTATATCGTCTTTTAAGTGGGATGAACAGCTTGTTAATTCGCAGGCAAATATTTCTGAAGCATTCTCGGATTCGTTTATGCTCGATGTAAAGAACTCCACTAACAAACATAGTGACAATATAAGAAACTAATCACATTTCTGTTAAAGCGTTTTGAAGTTTCACAATTTTCTGTCTATACAGAGCTGGCTCGATTATCGATACATTAATCTCCTCGTTCTGATGACATATACCCTTACCTACTTTGAGTTTTAAGGTATGTGCTGGCCTCGGTATTCACTGAATTGTTTCAAATGTCAATTGATAAATGTGAAATACCACTGGATTGGAAATGTGCAACTATAGTTCCTGTTTTTAAGAAGGGTGATATGCACAATCCTGAAAATTAGACCCGTGAGCTTAATTAGCGTTGTTAGTAAAATTTTTGAACGCATTATCTATATGTAAAAAACTTATTGCGCCAGTTAAACCAACTAGGCCCACGTCAACATGGATTCAACGTTGGAAGATCGTGTTTATCTAATTTACTTTGTGCTAGAGAAGCATTGTTTTAATGAAGTGTCTAATGGAATAGCAGTTGATTGTATCTTTATTGACTTCAGTAGAGCACTGGATAAATATTCTTAGTTATAACTACTTACAAAAGCCATTTTGCAGCACAAAAAAACAAGCAGTTCAAATTTATTAATCTTACGGTAATCGCCTGTTACCATCATTATGCTTAAAAAGTTCTTGATTTTAACTACTTACAATAAATAACACAATGATCTGATTTACAACTGATTACACTAATACTCGAGACAAAATTAATGAACAAACGAAGGAAGAACAATATATTAATGAACAAACTAATAAAGAAAACAGTAAAGTCAGATAAAGTCAAGTGTACTGATAAGTCTACCTACTTTACAGTACTTGTAGGTTGTTCAAATGGTGAATGTGACGTGTGGACCTCAATAACGATTTTTCCTACACAGAAGACTATATTCAAATAAATTATTCCTATGTGGCTACTGTTCTGCTATATTACTCAATACTATTACTAATGAACACTCAATTTCACATCAAGGTAAAAAGTATGCTACGCAACCAGTCTAAACATCAATTATGGAAGATGTTCTTAAAAATCCAATATTAACTCTCTCTCCATTAAAAGAATCGCTGACCCAATATTGTCCAGAGAAGCGATTCAAGTGGGGCAAAAAAGTAAAACAAGTGTTGAGAAACAAATCCAAGCATCAGTTATAAGGATGTTCATGAACCATCCGACATTAATTATTTCTCGATTACAAGAAGCACTGACCCAATATTGTCCAGATTAGACGCCACCTAGGTATTAAACTCAGCAATACATAATAGCCTAAATCCATCTGGTTATAGATCAAACTTCAATGCGGGATGTAGTTCACGAGTATTTATTCAAAATTATACGTCTAGCTATGTAGAACGCTCGTGTGATCAACCAGCTTCCTCAGATATAGAAAGTATGACTAAGCCTGAATCATTTGTTGATCACCACGAAAACCAACGTTCATCTCATCAACAAAATTACCTTTCCAACGAAATATTAGAGCAAAAGTGTGATAAGTTGAATTTACAGCAACATACTAATTATAATCAGCAGGGTGCATCCAAAGGTGGGAAAGTCGAAAAAGAACAAGCTAATGCTTTGGGAATTGATTTAAGTAGTACTTAGATGTATGTTAAGGGTCGGCGAAATCGTTTTGCTGATAGAGAACGATGTTTAATTTTTGCGAATATTGCAGAATCATCCAAGCCTGATGCTCAAGGGCGCCTCGACGAAGACGTGAATGCGATACGATCGCTTGTTTCTAACTTATTTGCCACACATGAAGCGGATTTTGTTAAGACGCTAAGAGTTTATTCGTTGTTCCGTTTAGGTGACCTGAAAACTTGTTCTAACTCTCGGTCACGACTTTTTAAGGCGGTATTCAGTTATGCTGACAATGTGCAGACAATTACGTCTAAGTCCCATCGTTTGAAAGATAATATTCGCATTTTAACAATCTATTCTGTCCTCTCTCAACGATTCAAACTCATGTCATCTTCAACCACTCGAATTTTCCCCGATCGTGCCCCTTCTGAAATCGCTCAAATCTCTTCAGCCCGCATCGAACAACGCCGTCGCGAGGAAAACGGCGAAACATCACTCGCCATCCGAAACATAGACGGAAATTTTCAAGTTGTCCACACCCGTCCAAAAATTCGATGGCGCTCCATCTCTCCTATGTGTCTTCTACACTAGACTCTTTCGCCACAGCACACGGATTCCGCCTCGGTCTCCTCAACACTAGATCTATTCTCAATAAATCTGATCTTATCCTCAACCTATTCACCAAGCAATCCATCGATCTGTTCTGACTCACCAAATCCTGGCACTCAGATTCCGACGACCTTTTTATTCGCCGTCTGCTCTCTGCCGGTTGCTCCCTAGTCGAATCCGCCCGCCCCCTCAGCTCATGCCCTTCTAAATCTTCAAATTACATACAACATCGTCGCATTCGCGCGTCACCCAGCGTCTCTTCGCAAAATCAATCCCCCTTTCAGTCCTTGCTCTTTTGAATTGCTCACTTGTCGTTATTCTAACCCGATCACTCTAGATCTCGCCATTGTATACCGTCCTGGTTCATCAGCTCAAACAGCCTTATTTTTTACCGAACTCGCTGACCTCCTTTCTCATTGTTCTTTGTACTCCATCCCTTCACTCGTTCTAGGCGACTTCAATATCCGCCTAGACAGCCCCTCTTCCACAGATTCCATCCGCTTCATCAAAATTCTATCCAACTACAATTACAAACTTAATCTCCACTGCCCCCACACATATACTTGGTGGGGCACTCGACATCATCGCTGTCCCCGATCATTTTGCTGCCTACACCTCACTGTCCATCTCTGATCCTGGTCTATCCGATCACTTTCTTATCACCCTTGATCTCGCTCGCAACCACACCCCTCCTCACACACCTACAATCCTACGTCGCCCTTGGAGAAATCTTGACCTCTCCCTTCTCCGATCTGCCTTACTCAAATCGTCTCTATCATTACCCACAATAACATATTCATCTCCTCACGATCTCGCCTTTCTTTTCGACTCTGAACTCACATCCACTCTCGATATTCTCTTGCCCTTCAAGTCTCACCCACACCGTCGCTTGCACCGTGCCCCATGGTTTGACATCCAATGCCTACTCTCCAAGCGTCGACTCCACCATGCTTCTCGAGTCTATCACCGCTCTCTCAGACGTGATTTTCACTCGATCACTCCGTCTTTCCGTGATTCCTATCTTGCTCTTCGCCGGTCTCAAATCAACCTACTACGTACCAAATGCAACTCCTTCTGGCAGCATAAAATCATCACCTTATTCAACACTAAAACTCTATAGCATACTTTAAACTCAATCCTTTCTCGCTCCTCTTCGTCTTGCTACATAAATTTCTATGATTATTCGTCATTTCTCAAGACTAAAGTATCCACGTTGCTCTCTCACACCCCGGTCTCCATCCTATCCCACTCTTCCTCGCCTAGCCTCATTCTTCCGGAACTCTTTCATCTTCACCCTGTTTAACCTACCGAAGTATCATATGTCCTCATGTCCTTGCCCAACAAAACCTCACCTGCCGATCCCCTTCCTACTCACATATTAAAATCCACCTGCTCATCGATATCCCCGTTTCTCACAACCTTGTTTAACTCGTCCATCCGCAGTCGTATCTTCCCTCCACACTGGAGATCCGCAATCGTTCGTCCCCTCCTTAAGAAACAATCGTCGACCCCTCCTTTCCTTCTAGCTATAACCCCATTTCACTAATCCCTACTCTTTCTAAGCTCTTAGAACGCCTCATCTTAATACAGATCAACGCTTATCTCTCTTCATCCAATCTGTACCCTCCTTTTCAATCCGCTTTCCGCTCTAATCACTCCACAGAAATCGCTTGCATGAAAGTTTACAACGACTTACTCATTTCTCGAGACAAGGCTATATATAGTGATCTCATCTCCCTCGACCTCTCCTCCGCATTCGACATTGTCGACCACTCCGTCCTCCTTTCTCGCCTTCGTTATGATTACGGCTTTTCTTCCTCCTCCGTAGCATGGTTCGCCTCATATCTATCCGACCGTTCCTTTCGCGTATGTTCTAATTCATCATCCTCCTCTCCCATCCCTATTTTTTGCGAGGTCCCACAAGATTCTGTCCTAGGTCCCCTGCTTTTCTCTCTTCTGCTTGGCAATTTCTCTCCGTTTATCAAACCTTACTCCTTTAACGTCATGCAATACGCCGATGACATTCTAATCTATGCTCATGCACCCGCACATCGCATACACGATATCGGCATTTCTGCCTCCAACTGTCTTTCTTCTATCTACAAACGTCTCTCCAATCTCCATCTCGTTCAAAACCCGAAAAGTCTAAAATAATGTGGATCCTTCCCCGTAAACCAATCATATCTCATCCCACTGTATATTTTGCCTCATCGATCATCCCCATAGTCCACAATCTCACTATCTTAGGTTTCCATTTCGATGATCACCTTTCTCTTAAACCCTTCGTCAGTGACAAGGTCCGCTCATCTAACTTAATTCTCCGCGACATCCGTTGTATCCGCCCCCTATCGACTTCCGTTATTGTATGTATCTTCTTTCCTCGCTTCTTTTCCCTAAAATCGAATACTGCCTTAGCCTTTTCGCCAATTCTCCAAAATCCATCAACCTACAACGAATAATCAACACCGCCGTTCGAGTGCTCTTTCGTCTCCGTCGCTTCGACCACACATATTTTGCCCAGCTCTCCTGGCCAACCATCCACATCCGCATCAAACTCCGCCTTCTCGTTACTTTTCGTCTAATCGCTATCGGCTCCCCATCGTTCATCAACCTTCCTTTCTTAGACGATACTCGCCCCACCTCGCTATAGTTCGTTCCTGTCATACCCTCTTACTACACGTTCCTAATTACTCCAACAACTACGGTCTCCGATCCTTCCTCGTCGCCGCCTTACTCGCATGGAATCAACTCCCTCTTGACGTCCGCCGCGCCCTTTCCTTTATCACATTCAAACACATCCTCCGTTCACACCTTCTCGACACCTGATTCACAGTCTTGTTTTGTTGTGGTCATTTAAGCGTGCGCTGGCACGCATTTGCCACGTTAAAATAAGTCCTTTTTTTTATTCTTAGAAGATCTTAAAGCACTAAAAGTCGCTAAAGAAGAATTGCTTAGGACGGTAGAAAGTAGAGAAAGTAATCTTACGATACTAAATTTCACAAGTGGTTCGGCACCGCCCTTTTGTTCGCTTGGACGCTTTATGCATTCCCGAAGCTATGTGAACCTAGGAAACCTCGTAAATTTTGATTCTCGAATAAAAACGTTATGCACTATTCCTAAAATTTCCATTTTTGCTGTGGCATATACTAATGCCAGAAGCATTTTGAGTAAGTTTGATGAAGTCCGTAAGTGAATGATTTCCTCCGCCTTAGATATAGTCGCCATTTCTGAAACATGGTGCATAGCGACATACCAGATTGTATCGTGCAAATTCCTGGATATCAAATATTTCGATCCGATCGTAGTACACGAAAAGGAGGCGGTGTAGCACTGTTCATCAGAGATCAATATTATGTTTTAATAGAATGTAGACTTGCAAATCAGAAAGGTACTTTTGAATTAATATCGGTCATGTTCAGACACGGTGGTAACTGTCTTCAAATTGGAGTATTTTACCGGACTCCTAAATCTTTCGTATTAGATACTGAATTGAGGTCTATCCTAGAGAATTCCACTACTTCCAAGAACTGCTTAGTGGTTGGTGATTTTAATATTGTAGGTAAATCCAGAGCCGTACTCGATGAAGAGTGGCTCAACAAAAACTGATACAGAACTATGACACTTTTTAGTTAATTATTTAATGTTAGAACAACACTGTTCTACTCTAACGAGATGCATGAACACTAATAAATCGCTACTTGATTTAGTGTTTTCTAAATCATTAACTGACGTATCTCACATTCGTCAAAGAGCACCTATTGGAATGAGCGATCAGTATTCTATTATTTAGTTTTGTTAGACGAGACAACGTCAAGGGCTTATCCGCTCCCACATTAATATAACGGCATTGGTATTCACACAATATAGCCCAATTAAGACAAGCTGCGCCATTGTTAACATTTATTGATCACACTAACGATGTTGAAAGGCGTTGGAATATATTACACTCTGCATTAATAAAATTATCTGATTAGTTTGCACCTCTCCGACTTGTTCGTAAAAGCAAGTACAACATGACTTCTTTGTTTGATCACGAACTACGAGAGACTATTAGACAGCGTAATCGTCTTTTTGAGCTATGCAGAAAGTGCTCTACTTTAAGAACTGCATATAACTGTTCTTGTAATCAAGTTGTTCGTCTAAGGGTTGTTAAGAAAAGAAAATACGAACTAAGCATCATAAACGATATATGGTCTGCGCCCAAACGCTTCTGGGCTCATGTCAAGCGAGTTGGTGCCATTAATTCATCGATTACTTCGCTTCACATTGATGGTGTGGATACTACTACGCCATCTTTGATGACTGAAATCTTTGCAGATACATTTTTATTATAAAAAAAGGGATTTATTTTAACGTGGCAAATGCGTGCCAGCGCACGCTTACATGACCACAGCAAAACAAGACTATGAATCAGGTGTCGAGAAGGTGTGAACGGAGGAGGTGTTTGAATGTGATAAAGGAGGGGGCGCGGCGGACGTCAAGAGGGAGTTGATTCCATGCGAGTAAGGCGGCGACGAGGAAGGATCGGAGACCGTAGTTGTTGGAGTAATTAGGAACGTGTAGTAAGAGGGTATGACAGGAACGAACTATAGCGAGGTGGGGCGAGTATCGTCTAAGAAAGGAAGGTTGATGAACGATGGGGAGCCGATAGCGATTAGACGAAAAGTAACGAGAAGGCGGAGTTTGATGCGGATGTGGATGGTTGGCCAGGAGAGCTGGGCAAAATATGTGGATGTGTGATCGAAGCAACGGAGACGAAAGAGCACTAGAACGGCGGTGTTGATTATTCGTTGTAGGATTATGGATTTTGGAGAATTGGCGAAAAGGCTAAGGCAGTAATCGATTTTAGGGAAAAGAAGCGATGAAAGAAGATACATACAATAACGGAAGTCGATAAGGGGGCGGATACGGCGGATGTCACGGAGAATTAAGTTAGATGAGCGGACCTTGTCACGGACGAAGGGTTTAAGGGAAAGGTGATCATCGAAATGGAAACCTAAGAAAGTGAGATTGTGGACTATGGGGATGATCGTTAAGGCAAAATATACAGTGGGATGAGATATGATTGGTTTACGGGGGAGGATCTACATTATTTTGGACTTTTCGGGGTTTTGAACGAGATGGAGATTGGAGAGACGTTTGTAGATAGAAGAAAGACAGTTGGAGGCAGAAATGCCGATATCGTGTATGCGATGTGCGGGTGCATGAGCATAGATTAGAATGTCATCGGCGTATTGCATGACGTTAAAGGAGTAAGGTTTGATAAACGGAGAGAAATTGCCAAGCAGAAGAGAGAAAAGCAGGGGACCTAGGACAGAATCTTGTGGGACCTCGCAAAAAATAGGGATGGGAGAGGAGGATGATGAATTAGAACATACGCGAAAGGAACGGTCGGATAGATATGAGGCGAACCATGCTACGGAGGAGGAAGAAAAGCCGTAATCATAACGAAGGCGAGAAAGGAGGACAGAGTGGTCGACAATGTCGAATGCGGAGGAGAGGTCGAGGGAGATGAGAACACTATATAGAGCCTTGTCTCGAGAAATGAGTAAGTAGTTGTACACTTTTATGCATGCGATTTCTGTCGAGTGATTAGAGCGGAAAGCAGATTAAAAAGGAGGGTACAGATTGGATGAGGAGAGATAAGCGTTGATTTGTCTTAAGATGATGCGTTCTAGGGGCTTAGAAAGAATAGGGAGTAGTGAAATGGGGTTATAGCTAGAAGGAAAGGAGAGGTCGAGCGATTGTTTCTTAAGGAGGGGACGAACGATTGCGGATTTCCAGTGTGAAGGGAATATACGACTGCGGATGGACGAGTTAAACAAGGTTGTGAGAAATGGGGATATCGATGAGCATATAGATTTTAATATGTGAGTAGGCAGGGGATCGGCAGGTGAGGTTTTGTTGGGCAAGGACATGAGGACAGATGATACTTCTGTAGGTGATACAGGGAGAAGATGAAAGAGTTCCGGAAGGATGAGAGTAGACTGGGCAGAGTGGGATAGGATGGAGACCGGGGTGTGAGAGAGCAACGTGGATACTTTAGTCTGGAGAAATGACGAATAATCATTGGCATTGATGTTGCACGGCGAAGAGGAGCGAGCAAGGATTGAGTTAAAAGTATGCCAGACAGTCTTAGAGTTGAATGAAGTGATTATTTTATGCTGCCAGAAGGAGTTGCATTTGGTACGTAGTAGGTTGAGATGAGACCGGCGAAGAGCAAGATAGGAATCACGGAAAGACGGAGTGATCGAGCGGAAATCACGTCTGAGAGAGCGGTGATAGACTCGAAAAGCATGGCGGAGTCGACGCTTTGAGAGTAGGCATTGGATGTCAAACCATGGGGCACGGTGCAAGCGACGGTGTGGGTGAGACTTGAAGGGCAAGAGAATATCGAGAGTGGATGTGAGTTCAGAGTCGAAAAGAAAGGCGAGATCGTGAGGAGATGAATATGTTATTGTAGGTAATGATAGAGACGATTTGAGTAAGGCAGAGCGGAGAAGCGAGAGGTCAAGATTTCTCCAAGAGTGACGTAGGATTGTAGGTGTGTGTGGAGGGATGTGGTTGCGAGTGAGATCAACAGTGATAAGAAAGTGATCGGATAGACCAGGATCAGAGATGGACAGTGAGGTGTAGGCAGCAAAATGATCGGGGACAGCGATGATGTCGAGTGCCCCACCAAGTATATGTGTGGGGGCAGTGGAGATTAGTTTGTAATTGTAGTTGGATAGAATGTTGATGAGCCGGATGGAATCCGTGGAAGAATGGCGGTCTAGGCAGATATTAAAATCGCCTAGAACGAGTGAAGGGATGAAGCACAAAGAAAAATGAGAAAGGAGGTTAGCGAGTTCGGTAAAAAATAAGTCTGTAGAAGCTGATGAACCAGGACGGTATACAATGGCGAGATCTGTAGTGATCGGGTTAGAAAAACGACAAGTGAGCAATTCAAAAGAGTAAGGTGTGAAAGGGGGATTGATTTTGCGAAGAGACGCTGGGTGACGCGCGAATGCGACGATGTTGTTGTAATTTGAAGATTTAGAAGGGCATGAGCTGAGGGGGCGGGCGGATTCGACTAGGGAGCAACCGGCAGAGAGCAGACGGCGAATAAAAAGGTCGTCGGAATCTGAGTGCCAGGATTTGGTGAGTCAGAAGAGATCGATGGATTGCTTGGTGAATAGGTTGAGGATAAGATCAGATTTATTGAGAATAGATCTAGTGTTAAGGAGACCGAGGCGGAAGCCGTGTGCTGTGGCGAAAGAGTCTAGTGTAGAAGACACATAGGAGAGATGGAGCGCCATCGAATTTTTGGACGGGTGTGGACAACTTGAAAATTTCCGTCTATGTTTCGGATGGCGAGTGATGTTTCGCCGTTTTCCTCGCGACGGCGTTTTTCGATGCGGGCTGAAGAGATTTGAGCGATTTCAGAAGGGGCGCGATCGGGGAAAATTCGAGTGGTTGAAGATGACATGAGTTTGAATCGTTGAGAGAGGACAGAAGACGCGTGAGAGCGATGCTTGAAAACAATTTTTAGGAGAGGGGGCTGGGAAGGATTAGATTGAGAAGATTTGTTTAGACGGATGAATGCGACAGGAGAAATGTCCTTGAAAAAGGATGGTTTATCCGCAGGGACAATAGACGAGAGGATGGATCTGAAGGTGGAAACATGGTGGTCCAGACGTGCTTGTGGAGATAAGGAGTTAAAAGGCGTGATATTAGTGACAATGACGCAACGATCGCGAGAAGCAAAGCGCTTCCGTAAAGGAGGACGACTGACGTGAGTAGGTGAGATCACGATAGAAGAGCTGGCAGTTGATGATTCTGTGGGATTTGGTTTGACGACGGGATACATAGAGGATAATGATAATAAAGAGGGTGGCAAGCGATGTGAGGAAAGGTTATGAGTGGAAGGATAGTGGAGGTTGGTGGAGGTGATTTTGATTGATGGATGCAAGTTATTGAGAAACGAGACGGGAAGGACGGGACTTGGGGTGTCGGGGAGTGAAGATGACATGGAATGGGAGGTGTATATGGTGGCAGGGTCGGTGGGTGGAGAAAGGACATTAGAAACGACGTGGGTAGTTTGAGTTGGCGTGTTGAATGTTAATATGTGCTTATCACCTGTTAATAGCTATGCTAGCAGATGCTAATATTAGTTACATTGTGTCAACAGAAGTTTGTCAAGAACTATCTGCACTTTCTATGTCTTCAGCCACCGGTCCAGATTATATCATTCATTTCTCCTTAAATCGATACCCGACACCATTGCTGAGCCCATCGCCTCACTTTTTGAGCTAAGCCTGCGAACTTCGTGCCTACCAGAAATATGTAAACACGTTCTTGTGATCACTGTTATCAAAAAGGGTGAGAAACATGATCCGACAAACTTTAGGCCAATCAGTTTAACAAGTACTATTTGTAAAGTACTTGAGAGAATAATTAACCGGAGGTTATCGCTTTTTTTTCAGAATACATTCTTGTCAACTCAGGTAAGCATTATTTCCGTAAGGGCAGATCATGTCTCGGCAATCTTCTATGCGCAAGGGAAGCATGGACCGGTGATGTTTCTAGAGGTTATGCTGTGGATGCGATCTTCCTTGATTTTAGTTGGGTATTTGATCGTGTTCCGAACCTGATGTTGTTTGGCGTTCTGCAATCGTATCAAATCGATAAATGACTAATAGATTGAATTCAGAATTTTCTATGCGACCGCCTTTTTCGCGTACGCCTAGGTCAATCTTTATCATCACCTCAAAGGGTATCTATCGGTGTACTCCTGTTTTGGGTCCAGTCCTCTTCAACATGTTCATAAATACCTTATTGGATGAGCTAGTTAGATCAAAGTATTGGGAGTTCTTGGCTTTTGAATATGACCTGAAATTATGGAGGAACATTAAGGATCTGGAAGATATTAAGTGCTTGCAGAAGGCACTAAATGTAGTTCATGGTTGGTCTCAATTAACCGGTATCCACTTAAATGTGCCCAAGTGTGTACACTTGCGTTTCGGCAAAATTTGTTTAAAATCAATTAAAACGCGGGAGAATACAATGCGTTTATATAGCGCAGTTAGGCGGATGATGCATATAATTAGAAGTTTTTCTCCACACCGAATCCTCAGTCATTGGCCATATTATACAATGCTAAGATTCAACCATTGATCGAATTTGCTGTAAATAGGTTGATGATAAGATCTGATTTATTGAGAATAGATCTTGTGTTGAGGAGGCCGAGGCGGAAACCGTTGTGGTGATGTAAGGGTCTAGCGGAGAAGACACATAGGAGAGATGGAGTCTATCGAATTTTGGGGCCAAGATGTTTCGCCGTTTTCCCCGAGACGGCGTCTTTTGATGCGGTCAGAAGATAGTTAAGCGATTTCAGAAGGGGTGCGATCGGGGAAAATTTGAGTGGTTGAAGATGACATGAGTTCTAATCGTTGAGAGAGGACGCGTGAGAGTGATGCTTGAAAACAATTTTCAGGAGAGGGGCTTAGAAGGATTTGATTGAGAAGATTTGTTTAGACGGATGAATGCGACAGGAGAGAGCTCTTAAAAAAGGATGGTTTATCCGCAGGAACTAGATACGAGGGGATGGATCTGAAGGCGGAAACATCGTGGTCGAGACGAGCTTGTGGAGATAAGGAGGTGAAAGGAGTGATATTAGTGACGATGACGCAACGATCGCGAGAAGAAAACGTTTTTGTAAAGGAGAAGTGACGTGAGTAGGTGAGATCACGATAGGAGAGCTGGCAGTTGAGGATTTGGAGGGAGTTGGTTTGACGACGGGAGACATAGAGGATAATGATAATAAAGAGGTTGCAAGTGATGTGAGGAAATGTTATGAGTGAAAGAATCGTTGAGATTAATGGAGGTGATTTGGATCGATGGATGTAAGTTGTTAAGAAACGAGACAGTAAGGACGGGACGGGGGTGTCGGGGAACGAACATGACATTTGATGGGAAGTGTATATGTTGGCAGGATCAGCGGGTGGAGGAAAGACTTCGTAAACGACGGGGATAGTTTAAGTGGACGTGTTGGATGTTGGTGTGTGTTTATTTGAGAGGTTGCGGATTAGTTTGTTGGCACAAAAATCACATAGGAAATCTTCTTTAGACTTATTGTTGTCGCAGGCGATTGTTGTTCAGACGCTGCAGTCGTTTGTCTAGCACTGTTTTTGTGCAGTTATGCATAGTTGGTGTCGTTCTTAGCTGTTTTTTATGTGCTCCCATTCACATCATTGTGTGTTCAAGCTGTTAGATTTGTTACTGCAACTGATCGGCGAGCGCAGTGAGACGATCTATCAGAGCTTATGATGTGTTTTATGATGCTTTATTGAACTTCAGGGGAGTGAAAATCACCTTGAAGTTAATTTTAATTCGTTCGATTATAAAAATCATGTAATTGGTAATGTACATCCGGTTGTTGTGCCATAATTAAATCAGCTAACTGAGTCTACGTATTGTTATATAATTATAAAATAAACAAAACATAATAATGCTAAATCAAAATTTAATAATTAAATAATAAAATTAATAATTGTTTTTAGATTTTCTATAATTTAAATCAAGTTAAAAAATAAAAATAAAAATAAAAAATAAAAAATAAAATTTAAAATAAACGTCATTTTTATGAATTGACTAATAAATAACAGACGTTGTATCAGAATAAGAATTATAAATCATCAGGAGGAACTGCTATGCTATCAGGTTTCAGCCCCTAACTCCTCTATCCAACATAGCAGCGGGGCCAAATACATGCTAATGATGTATTTCCTCTGAAATAACTATCTAGTATCTTATTCTAATGCAAAGTATATTATTTATTATCCATCCATAAAAATTTGCCACTTAAGAGTTTAAATTTATTCTTTATATTATTGTGTTGATTTATATATTTTACTATTTTCTGCTTGATGTTATTTTTATAGTAACCTAGTTTAAAATATGTATCTATTAAATTATTTAAATGATTTTGAAGAAAGCCAATATCATTACATATTGTTGTAATTCTTAAAATTTCATTATTTAATGTATTATATTTTATATTATATGGTATGCATGAATGCTCATGCAAAAATATGTTTCTTGTAAATTTAAATATGTCATCTTTACGATATAAATTAATAGTAGTTTTAGTTAATGTTAATTTAATGTTCATATCTAGATATACACCTTCTTTATCATTAATATTGGTTTTGTTAAGAATAAGGCTTTCTGGATAAATGTGCTCACTAATTGAATAAAAATTATTAGAATTAAATACACATATATCATCAATGTATCGAAACATATATTTCATATATTTATATTGTTTAGATTTAGTTTTTACACAGTTATGAACAAATTCATATTCTATAAAGCTTAAAAACAAGTCAGCTATAATTGGGCTACTATTACCACCCATTGGAACACCTTTTACTTGTCTAAATATAGATGTCCCTACTTTTAAATAATTTTGATTTATCAAAATATTTAAGGATTCTATTAATTCAATTTTATCCATATATTTATATTTATTTGATGGTTTAATTTTTGTTAGATAGGCGTTATAATTATTATAACATATATATGTATATCTTTTTCCGAATATAAGATTAATTAATTTTACTAACGCTTCTTTAATATCTGCTAAATCTAGATTTGTATAAAGCGTACTAAAATCGTATGTATTTATATTTTGAAAATTTATTCCTTTTGTCGTTTCTAAAAATTCTTTTGTAGAATTAATACTGAAATAGTGTTTTAATATTAGAAAACTCGGGATGATCGGAAATTCATTGAGAACGAGATAAATGTGATTTTGTTGAATGGAATTATAAACCCCTGAATTGAATGGATAAATGATGTTTTTACTTAGTTTTATTGAATTGAAAAGCCAAGACATAAGATAAAAATTGAATTTATTTTTAATATTCCGAAATAACAAATATGTCATTATCATGAATATTAAATTGATATCAGTTAATGGTTGGCTAATTCTAAAAGCCTAGTGAACTTAGCCGTCCTAATTATTAAGCTTAGCAACTCGCTTAAGAGAGCTCAAATTATTTTAATTAATCAAAAAAACCAGAATCATCATCTTTTAGCTAAACTGATCAATAAATTTACATTGATCGACGCTTTTTGATATCTAAAATTGATAGTTAAGGGGCTCGAATATTTCATCATATATTTAATCGTTTTGATCTCGAACATGGTATTATTAAATTACGATTAGTGAAAGCTGAGTTTTTAGGTTTTCCGCAATCACAACACTTAGATCAGTAAAATGATTTACTGACTCCATAATGCTTGAATTGAATCTATAAGAAATAAAGGGTAATCGAGTGACCAATTTTTATATGCTTACATTTGCTAACATTAACGACTAGCCGTTAGGGGAACACTAGCTGCCGGCCCTATCCAAATCCGATTGTAGTAGGAGAGCTAAAACTATCATTAACTAAATCTAATGGGCACAACAATTTCAGATCAGCAGCGTATAGTAGGCACTGACGTAACAGTTTCAGCGATTTTATTAATGCATATATTAAATAAATTGGGACAATAATACAATCTTGAGGAATACCCTCAGTGAGATTGTATCATTCTAAAAGATATTCATCAAATCTACAGTGAAATAACGTCTATTTAAGAATTCACGTATCCATCTACAAATGTATTGAAATAATCCGTAGTACCTAAGCTTCCACAGTAATACTGGATAAACAACCCAATCAAAGGTTTTAAACAAATTAACAAAGATGACATCAACCGCCACACTCTGTTCAACAAAGCCTGTCTAGCTTTTACAAGATAATGTTAGATTTGTCGAAGTGCAGCGATGCTTTCTAAAATCATGATGTTTATTTGATAAAATATTGAATTTGTTTAAATGAGAAAATATTGCTTCATGATCAGTCTTTCGATCAGCTTTCAAGCAATACATGTCAAACCTTTCCGATATATTTAAGAATTGACCCTATCCCCCTTTTTGAAGACAGATGACTAATGCTTTATTTATCTGGAATAATGCCACAACCTTACATAATATACTAGGAATACCATCAGGCCCTGAACAATTTTTTAACTGGAAGACTCGACAATATATAAAGAACATTAAATGGATCAAAACGGATGTTAGATTCCTGATACTAGGGGACGAATTACCTATTGTAATATGATAATCACACAGAGAAGATTAATTATGAGTGAGACATAAGTTCTTGGCAAGGATATATGAGAGATGGGGAGATAGAAACAAATTTTTGCTTAGCATCGACCAGACAGGATTGACGACGATGATCTCTTACGGTTGCTAATTAGTTGAAAATGTTTTTGATCAACATAAGGCGAAGAACATATGTCAGCAGTAAATTGATGTTTCTTCTGACGTTTAAAAGACGTTATACATTGCGAATAGTAGTATAAGAGTTGCAGGAAATCATCATTTCGTTCTGTGGTAGCACGTGATAGCAAAGAAAAAGGCTTAAAGCATATTAGTCAATGTTGCGTGAAATAATGACCAAGCCACGTGAATACTAATTGTTCCAGCACAAGCCCACACAATAAAACTCAAAATATCACTAATTGTTCCGTAATCAGCGATTATTACACTTATTGTTTTATTTAAATGACCAGGCGCGAAACATGACCAGATATGATGATATGTAACGTGCAATGATCACTTGAGCCTAATGGTAAATCGTAGCTCAATGAGTCAACGACATAATCACTGCTACATAGATATAAGTCTAACATAGAATGCCACTTAATAAGGAAACGAGTACCACAATGGGCAAGCTGACAGAGTAAGCTCATTTAATGCATCAAGTAAAATATATGATTCGTCATCACAATTCTGGCACGCGATATAAGAGACTCAATCGATACTTGGTGTTGAAATCTTCGCATATTTATGTATTAACAACATTAGAACGATTAAGTTTCAACGACTCGATGATAAGGAATGTACTGGAAGTAAGAATACGATAAACAATGCAAAATTAATATACCTTACATCGTTCATCCATAACCTTAAACCACAATAGTTCATTTCCATAATTATCAACACAAGACTTAATTACATCATAAATAATAATATTATCACGTATATAAGCAGCTACACTGCCACCTCTGAAGATTTGTCGATCATAACGAATTACAGTATAACCGTGAATAGCTATTTCAGAGTCCAAAACATTGCAATGTAACCAAGTTTCAGTAAAAAACCACATGTCAAAATATTTAAGATGTACTATTGCTTTGATTTCATCAAACTTGTTAAGAATACTCATAATATTGTAATATAGTTTGTGAAAATTGTTTTTGGTAGATATGCATGAAACATTATAGACAACTGATTTTAGAGAATTCTGCACAAGCTCACTTATTGAAAGATTCAACATACTGCTCCTGTCTATATAGATCAAGTTAAAATTAGTCTTGGTTATTAAAAACTCTTACAATATCAAAACTAAACTACGGATAATTGTACCGATTGGATCTAGCAGGCCTGAAATCTAATTCTTTAGGTCGTTTATATGATTAAATTTCAAAAAACGTCAACAAATAAAGAATTCAATTAAAAGAAGAAAATCACAGCAAAAAATTTTGGTTTCTAATAAACATACAACTACTTGGATTTACTACGGAAAATTTTACAGAAATGGATGGTAATTCCCTCAATTCTCAGGGAACTTCCTTGAATACAGACTCTAAGGTAAGTGGTTTATTATCTACCGATGGTACTATGATTAACAAGGTACTCCCCCTATTCCGAAGTTAAGAAACTTAATTTTTATCAAACTAACCCAACCTCAAGAGCGACATAAGCTTTTCTCAATATTTCTAAGGAGGTTTGTAAATGATTATCCCAACAGGATTATTTTTAATTCTGTGAAAATGTTTGATTCAACTATAAAAATCTCATTTGCTACCAATGAGCTAGCAACTGAGTACGTTAATTTTTTCAAACGTAATCTCAATGGTCTTGGAATGATCGAGCATAAACCTATTCTCTCGACCTTGAGAATATCGAACTTCCCTCCTCATCTAGAAGATGATGACCTTCAAGCTCTAAAATCCTTGTTCAAACTCTCGAACGTTAGGACTCTGAAAGACAAGAATGGTTTCCCGATTCCAGTTGCTTTCTGCTCGGCGGAATCCGGGCACAGTCTAACGTTATCCCAGTCAGCCTGCAACCCTTTCCTAGGTTATAACCTTCTCTTCTCTATAGTTGATGAGGACAACCTTACCTAACCCCATTGCAACGTCTGCCACGTCTGGGGGCACTGGGGATCAAATTGTTCAAAAGCTCGTATCTGCGGAGTATGCTCCATGGACTCCTGCAGCTCATTACTAAAAGGGGAGAAATGTGTGGTTTCTCCCAAATGCGCGAACTGTAAAGGAGACCACCCTGCCTGGTCTAGAAAGTGCCCCTTTTTCAAAAAATACAGGAATGTTCACGTGTCTCCACCTGTTACTCCTAACAGACTGTCGGCTGCCACTGCAGCCATTCCGGTGAACCGTATGTCGGACAAGGATATTATACACCTGGATTCCTACAAAAGATCTACTAAAATGGACATGGAGAAACTTATATCTAGCATGCTTGCAACACTTTTCACAGCTCCTGAAATTTCATCGCCGGTCGTCCCAGTATCGAAGAAATCGCAGAAAAGAGGTGGAGCCACTCAATCTGTTCCTCCATTGAAGATTGGAAAATTACTACAACAGGCCTCCCAGGGAAATGAAGATAATGCCCGTGGGCAAGTGCACACCTTGGACAGCGCCAGTGGTGGAGGGGGTAACCCCTCCACCCCTGGCTCTGTCTAGGGATGTGGCAATCCCATACAGCTGACCTAACACAATGCAGGGTACTCGAGAGCCTTTTTCACTGAATATTCTTCAGTGGAATTCGGGAGGAGCTTCTGCCCTTAGACTTTTATCTGGTAGAGATGCGGATGTTATAGTCCTTCTGGAGACGCGGTCTATCCGTCTTCCCCAAGACATTACTCGATTCATCCCTAAGCACATTTGTTCCCACTATACTCCGTACATAACCCCTCCTCACTCATCTTCATCTCAAGGACTCTTGACCTTAGTTAAATGCTCTTTAAGATCCTCCCTCCTTTTAAATTATTCTTGTCCAGCCCTTTCTTGTTTAGTAGTTTCACTAAGTAAGAACGGTAAACGCCTTAGTCTAGCCAATGTCTACATCCGTCCAGGAGAGATTCACAAGAACCGTGACCTCCTGGATAGAATTATCGACAGCGGTTACGACATAGTACTAGGTGACTTCAACGACAGAACTGGTCGTTGGATTAATGCAGTACTCCGCAGAGCCAGAAACGGTTATCTTATTCATAAACCACCCTCCCCAACCTTTCATTGCACATCAACGAATTCACTCCTCGATTTATTACTGCTCCATGAGAAGTGGTTGCTAAAACCCTTCTGTACGGAGCAGTCGCGGCAACATCTGTCCACCTCTCATGATCTAATTCGCTGGCGGATAGAAGAGGATACGCTGCTTCGAAGGAGATTCCACTTTGACCCTATCAGAGTGGCTTTCTTTCAGGCTGTTATCCAACGCTTCCCCCGAATTGGTAATGAGAGTTTAACCGAATTTAATTCCTACCTCTCCTCGCAAGCCACCGCATTGCTTTCTACAACCTATAAAGGTCGTATTTTCAGACACACTCCGACAAAACTAAAGACCCTATCATATTTGCTCCGTCTCCCCAATCTCTCTGCTTCTGCCAGGCAAGTTCTCTCGAAGGAATATTGGAGCACTAGATATAGGTTCCAACTGGGTAGAGATAAGGTTAGCATTGCTTCCCTTAATCCATCCCAGTCTTCCTTTTGGAAGATATTCAAGAAGGAGAAGTTTGTTTGTTGGAAGGATAGGGCTTTGGGCTGGATCGGTAGTATAGGCCTTGATAAAGTTTTGGAGGAGTCACTAGCCCTACACAATTATGGAGCCACGCAATCTCCGCAACCAATCCCGTCCTGGGGAGACTTCAGGAGTAGAGACTTATCTGTCACAGATATTCTCAACGCCTGGGGGCCTCTTCCGGGCACCTCCAAATCCATCGCTCCACTCTCTTCTCGTATCTGTCAGCTATTGACAGCCGATCAAAGAGGGGAGGTGGCCGTCACAATGCTATTTGCCACCCCATCCGATGTAGCCGGCATCAACATTAGCAAGAGAATTTTTATTCCAAAAAAGTATCCGGTCTCTTGTCCTAAAGACCTGCGGCCCATTTCGATTCAAAATTCCCTCGTCTCGATCTACGAAAAAGCGCTTGCGCGTAGAATCCGCATTCATCTAAGTAGGCGTAATTTAATCCCACCTGGTTTCCATGGGTTTGTCAAAGGTCGCTCGGTTCATTCAGCAGTTGGTGAAGTGCATCGGTTTTGTCAGGAGAACAGTCATCAGCTAGCTGTGGCTGTTTTCCTTGATTTCTCTGCTGCATTTGACCGCATTTCCATTCCATTTGTTATCTCTTCTCTCAGGTCACTCGGGTTGCCTGCGAGAATTGTTAACAGGGTGGAGATACTGCTGTACACCAAGCGATTCTATTATGAAGACGACCCTGATGCGCATCAGTTCTACCCTATTACAGGTGTGCCTCAATGCTCCCCTCTCTCCTATCTTATTTCTTGCTGCATCCATTGAACTCTTTAAAATATTTAAACGCGAACAACGTCTAGTGGTATACGCTGATGATACCACAGCCCTGTTTTCTGGACGCAGGTGCAAAGACATAGTCTCGGACATCAGCCGTTTCTTTTTAAGATTAAAAGACCAGTTACCCAAGTCCAATCTTATTTTAAACTCCGCCAAATCGCAGGTGGTGGTCTTTCATGGCGCCAATGCAACAAAGAAAAAGCTTAAGAGATTAGCACTCTCTGCCCTCTCCTCCATTTTGATAAATCAACCCCTCCCTGTCTTCACGAGTCGAGTAAAATACCTGGGGTTCACCATTACGGTGAACTGGTCGGCGAAAGCCGACCTGGATAGACTTAAACGTATCCTGAAGAGAGCTAGGTGGGCCCTGAAACGGGCCCAGCATCTGTCATTAATAGGGAAAACCCAGGTGAGCCTCTGGGGCACCTGGGCGTTCTCGGGATTAGTCTTCTTTTCTAGAGGACGCCCCCCAGAGCAAAGGCTAAGGTTTCTCAAGCTGCTCATCTCGCGTTTACCCAGCATAGTCCGCTCCGATTGGACTCTTCGGGGGGTGAATGACCCCGGGTGGTTCAGTCGAAGGGCGGCGTGTTGGATTGGCTGTGGGGCTCAGATCCCGCCGGACCTGAGGCCATGATGAATGAAGACGACGAAGAGCGATCTTTTTGGAAACTTATTCTTTATTGTCTCGCTTTTTTAGATAGTTAGTTATCGTTTTTTTTCTTATCGGTTATATAGTTGTTAATAAAATCCTTATTATTATAGAGAATTCTGTCATGTACAACATGAGAGGGTTGCCGCATGACAATTGCATTGAGCAGCAATCGTTGTTTCTGTAAGGATTTCACCGGCGCTACTTATCTTGATGTATTGTATATAAACGCTCGTGTAACAGTTTTTTTTCGGAAGTGTTGTTCAAGTTTTCGGAATCAAGAGCTATATTGGTGTTCAAGTTTTCGGAATCAAGAGCTATATTTGTGTACAAGTTTTCGGAATCAAGAGCTATATTGGTTTTCAAGTTTTCGGAATCAAGACCTATATTAATAGCTGAAAGGTGAGTTTTTGCCTTTGATATAGTTTAGTTTAGTTTATTAATTTTTTATATTTTTTTATTATTTTTTTTGTTTGTTGTATTTGCTTTTTGTTTTTTGTTTCTATTTATTTATTCATATATATAAGTACATAAGTACAGTTGGAAGGAACTAATTGCCTTAAGCCAGTTGGGAAGAGAAAATCTTCTTCCCAGCTGGAGGAAAATTTAAAAAATATAGAAAAAGAATCTTCAGTGCAAAAGAGGCTCTTGCCTATAAAGCAAGACTTTTGCAATTAAAGTAACATGTAAAGGAAACCATAATCTAAACAAAAAAATAAGGGATATAGAGAGGGAAATAAGAAAAACTGTTCGAGGAGAAATCTTCGAACGGTTTTTCAAAAGAGATAATTTCTACCGAATCTCCTTCAAAAGCTTAGCTTTGAAAGATAAATTCAAAGCGGCTTTTGGACAAGAAGAAGGGTTTGATGTTATTGACATTTCTCCACAAGTGACGGCTATTCTTAATGATGTGCCGTCGTTTGCGGAGAAAGAAGATGTTGAAGAATTCTTACATCAATATGATGTAAGGATTCTGAAAACATGCAAATCATACAATCAATCATATAGTTCCTTTCTTTTGAAGGGAACTATATGTAGTTTGAAAGAAGATGGAGGCAGCATCTGCGGACATCGAATATCTGTAAAGATATTCGACGAAGACGATGCTGCCTTTCGGTATCCGCAGTGTTATAGATGTCAGCGCTGGGGACATTTTTCGAACATGTGTCGAGAAGTGTCACCGCGTTGCGTCCACTGCGGAGAAGAACACGAAACACAAGCATGTGGAAATAAAAATAGGCCGACATGTGCAAACTGTAGGCAACCTCACAAGGCGTACTCACACGTTTGTCCAGAGTTCAAGTCTTACTTGGCCTGGGTAAACGGTGAGAACAAGAAGGCTTGTGAGGAAGCTCAGTCCTACCTTAGGGCAGCCAAAAGTCACTCTCTGGATCAACACGCTGGACAAGCAGCGATGCTGATCGAGAGAGTACTTACTCTTGAAAAAGAAATGGCTGCCTTAAGGCAGGAAAATGCAAAATTAAAAAAAGATGCTGTAATCCACGAATCCGATTTGAAGAAATTCAAATCGGAGTTGAACGCAACAACATTACGCAAATACAGATCGTTGAAACAGGAGAAAGACAAGTCATCGATTTCGGTGACTACTTTTAATCGTTTCAACGATTTGTCACAAATACAAGGCCCTCAGAATGAGGACAATAATATGGACTATTGTTCAGTAGTATCGACTGATTCTGATGGTCTTTCGATTAAAGCGCCAGGGACTGCTATAAAGATGCTGACGTTACCTGAATCACTTCAGGTGGCGTCGAGTCGGAGGGGCAGTTCCTGGCACAAAGCTTCGAATGCAAGAAAAAAAAACGAAGAATTGAGTATTCTTCGCTTGAAGACATCTGCCTAATGAGTTGGAATATAGGTTCTGTTAAGAACCTGATACAGTATTTCAGTCTCATACCGGCAGATGTGCTTCTCTTGCAGGAAGCAAGATCACCCGATCAATTGAGGATTTTTAGCAGCAAGATCGACGACTGCGACACATTTGTGTCAGCAGAAGGTCTCAGGATGGAACTCTTCCTAGTGTCGGTGGTAAAGAAGCGTTTTTGCGCATCTTTACTATCGCATGGCACTAGCGAAGTAGGTTCATTCCAGCTCCTCCGGTTTTTCATCTCTAGACGCCCAGTTTATGTAGCAAATTGTTACATCAAGCCGGGGGCCTGGAGTTCGAAAAAGGGGAGGAGAGAGATTCGATCAATGCTGTTGAAGATCTTCAATTTGGGTGGTCAATTTTTAATTGGAGATTTCAACGACGACGGTGGTTCTCGGGTGGGCAGCATGATCGCTCCAGCATGGGAGGTCATATGTCCCCCGGAAGGGACATTTATCCGTCGTCGCAATGGTTATTGCTCCACGTTAGATTTTGCTATGCAAAACAAAAATACAAATTTTAAAATTAAATGGCAGCAGAATTTGCTGCCAGATACTTTTAATGATGGGCATAAGCTTGTATATTGGTCGTGGAAGGAGGAACTAGTTTTCAAGATAAGATTCCAACCGACACGGGCCGGTATACAAGCTTTTAATAGATCAATAAGCGAAGTAATGATAAATTTAAATAATAAAGATATTTTTTGTACTATTTTAAAAAATACTTTTAATGAAATAATAAATTTTAGTATTTGCAATAATAATTTTATAATAAATAATAATTTTAATTTTTTCGATTGTTTGAATATTTTAGATGAGACGTTTTTGACAAATTTTACAAATAAATTAAAAGAATCAAATTCTCTATTAATTTTAAATAATGAAATTTTTAGTAATGCAAATAAATTTTTAACTACTAAACGACCGCCCAACATCAAGTACACTCCTAAAGCTCTTCATTTGAAACGTATTCTCTGGGGTCTACGAACGGATACGAATCCTTCGTCTCAGAGAATCGCTCAAATGGCTCTGCTCAAGAATGATATTCAAGAGTTGGAGCAGAAGGTAGACGCTAAAAAGTTGCTGTCTTACAAGAATTTTTCAAAGGAATGGTGGCAAACCATTAGGCGAACCACCTTCCGTTCTTGGAGGGCAGCGGCTTCTAAGTGGATATCCTCTAAGGGTTTTGGGAATGTACTTCATGAAATGAAAATGAAACACCTAGCCAATGCTGAAGGATGGACCGAGAGGAAAATGATGAAGATCCGTATGGAACTCTTGTTTTCGACCATCGACAATTCGCAAGAGGACATCACTATCGAGGACATTTTGAGTGCGTGGCCAGTCGTGCCAAAGACTTCGTCTAACGGGTCTTCGGCATGTTCTGTTGCGACCAAATTGATCGTCGATAGGGTTCGGACGGATATTGCTGCCAAGATGCTAGGGGTACCTTTAGCATCTTAGTGTGATATTGCGGTCGGAAAAGTGGTGTTCCTTGCGAAGGGAAGATGGGTGTCGAATGCTAAAGACACAAGACCCATAACAATATCTAATAATATTGTTATGGTGTATGAGAGAGCTCTTGCTAGGATCCTTTCCCGATTCTACGAAGATCGTGATATGTTGGGAGACCACATTCACGGGTTTCGTAGAGGAAGGGGAACTGTTAAGGCAGTAAGGTCCATGCAGAGTTTTCTCACCAGCGATAGACGACCTGCAGTCCTCTATTCGCTGGATGTGTCGGCGGCCTTCGACAACTTGGGGCATGATGCAATAGTTACAACGTTAACCAGTGATGGTATACCGAGTAATTTGTTGCATCGTGTCCTGGGTATATTAAAAGCAAGAACTTTCTACTTGGATGATGACGGGGGTAAGTACTATCATCTCAACAAAGGACTCCCCCAGCGCTCATCTCTGTCTCCTATCATTTATATGATAGTGACGAGGGGAGTTCTGGAGGGTCTTTTGGATAGGAACACCCACGCCATCATTTATGCGGACGACATCTCGATCGCATTTAAGAGAAATACTTTGTCGGATGCAAGGTTTGAAGGGCGAATGAAGTCTGTAATGGACATTGTTGCTCATCGCTTAGCGAAGTTTGGCTTGTCTTTAAACCCAGCGAAGAGCAATTTTGTTCATTACAGATTTCGGCGTCCTGGAAAGCACACTCGTCTCCTCGATTCTCTTCCAGGGAATCGAAAGCGTCGGGTGCGCATTCTGGGATCCGTTTTCGAACCACGTTTGCATCCTAGGTCAGATATGGCCAGGTGTTTCAAATTAGTTAGAAAAGGGCTACGTATGTTTGAAAGAGCGAGACGATTAAATGCCGGTTTGGGTAGATGTGTAATTGTGCTCAATGCGTTTGTATTGAGCGGATTGTACTTCTACTCAAACAATCGCCCTCCAGAACAACGATATCTATTTTTAAAACGATTATTAATTTTAATAAATAAATTTTTTATGAATGAAATTGAAATTAAAAATAAATTAATTAAAAAATATGTTTTATTTTACAATTTGAAAATCAAATGTTTTGAATAATTTTTTGTTTATCTTGTTTGGAATTTGTTTGATTTTTTTTCTAAAATTAGATGTATATATTAATTTTATATTGCGCTTGCCTACAAGTGCTTTGTCAGAGAAATTAAGAAAAGTATAATTAAATGTATTATATCTTCATTTTTTTGTCATTGTTTAAATGACAAAAAATATTTTGTTACAAAATATTTTTTATTTTATTGGTAATATCAATTTTATCCAAATTTTGTTTTTTATGATGATTTTGAATTTTTATTTTTTAGAATTGAATTTTAGCAGTTTATCATTTTTAATTTTTGTTTAAAATTCTTATCCTCGACATCCAACCAAAGAAATCTCAATCGAAACCTGCAAAAAGAAAGAAAAAAGAAAATAGAAAGGAAACTCGATTGGGTCTCCATACTTGGCTGGGGTCGAAAAAGTCAGAAAAAAAAACGAAAATATATATAAATTTTGTGTTTTTTACTTTAATAAATCATTAATTTTTTTTGACGACGATTTTTTGGTTTCTGTTTCGATAAAAAAAGCATTGCTGTTGTTTCAATGAATGTTGGGAATCATAACCTAACAACTGGCGACGAGGGTGATCATACAGAACACCCCAATGAGCATGTTTAGCTCGGAGACGAATGTCTGGTACGTAAACTATGGCAACATAATATGGATTTACAAAGACAACTGTTGGGGTTAATGGGATGAGTGGGAAATTTAACGACATTTTAATTCAAGCAGTTTGACATGTCAGTCGACAATTGGTGTGATTATCTGGGACAATTCAAACACATGTTTTTGGCAAATGGTATCAGCTTGTAGCAGCGAAGTAAACAAACTTTACTGTCCAGCTGCGAAACAGAATTATACCAACTCTTACGCAAACTGTAACCTCAATTTATGAGCGATTACATTTCGTTCATTGACATAGTAAACGTCCTGTCTAAACATTTTGATCAACCGATACATATTGCTGCTCCACGATATATGTTCTCTCAATGTCGATTACGAACGGGTCAAACACATATGGAGTGGATTGCATAGGCTAAAGGATTGGCAAATAAGTGCAATTTTTTCAATGCGGAAATTCGTACTGAAGATGACGCTATCAACGATATATTTAAATATCTATTGATTGTACATACACCAGTTGGTCAGATTCGCACATTGCTATTACATCATGACGACCCTAACCGTGAGGAGGTATTGAAAATTGCAACTGCATGGGAGATGACTCAACGTACTAAGCAATTGATGAAAGAGCCAGGAATCGAGTTAAAAGGAGATGAACAAAATGATGTTTTCAGCATTAGAGACAGACATCAAAGAGTTTCGCAAAACGAATTAAATAATTTAAATTCTCGTAAGAGATGCGGTCACTGCGGATTTCTAAAACACACAGACGACGTTTGTTGTTAGAAAAAAGATTTGTGTCATAAATGTAAAATAAGAGAACATATACAAAGGTGCTGTAAATAGGGGACAAGGCAACAAGATTATGCAATAGATCAATGTCCGGTTGAAAACACAACTCATGATGACGATTTTGATGGATATACTACTTCGATTGCAACTATTGAAGTGGATTACACAGAACCTAGAACGGTAAATTCAAATAAAGGTACGCCCAACATTCAGGTAAGTTTAAATAAAGTTCTCACAAACATGATATATGATACAGGTGCTGCAGTCTCTATTATTTCCGTTGAGCTATGGCACAAAATTGGTTGTCCTAAGTTAACAAACGTAAAGTTTATTCACACTTATGCGGGAGGCATTGTACAAACTATGGGAAGCTGTGATGTGTGTGTACAAATTCGGAATGTGTCCTTATCTTTGACAGCAGAAGTGGTAGAAGGAAGGTGGCAACCTCTATTTGGGCGACCATGGATTCATGTTTTCAAATTAAAATGGCCTAATGAAGTTTCGGTGTTCTCACTAACTGAAGACATAATTATGGATGAACGACTATATCATTTGCTGGTTGGTGCGTCGGATTTATTTGCGGACGCGATAGGCAGTATTCGAAATTACGAAGCAAGTTTATGTATTAGTAACTTGGCCCAACCAAAGTGGATACCAGCTCGTCGCATTCCATTGGCTTTACAACAAACAGTAAAGAACGAATTAGACCGACTGATTCAAAACGAAATTATTGAGATAGTAGATACAAGAAAAGAATATATAGAGTGAGCAAGTCCAATAGTAATTGTTCGTAAAAAAGATAACTCAATTCGAATCTGCACAGATTTCTGGATCACAGTGAATCCGTATCTATCATGCGACTCATTTGCAATTCCTACTTTAGATGAAATCATGATGAAGATATCCAACGCATCATCATATTCGGTGATTGATTTGAAGGATGCATATATCCAGATGCAGGTCGAATAAAAATCAAGACACCTATTAACAATTAGTACTCCGTTCGGATTCCTTCGTTATCGCAGGCTTCCCTTTGGTCTATCCGTAGCGCCATTGATTTTCCAGCGCTACACGTCAGAGCTTCTTGGCGATATTCCGGGAGTGCCAGTTTATCTGGATGATGTGGTAATTTCAGACACAAGCGATAATGAGCATTTAGATGGATTTAGGATGGTATCGGATATACTGATTAAAGCAGGAATCAAAGCAAAAAAGAACAAATGTTCGTTCATGAAAGAAAAAATTAAAATTCTCGGTCACATGTTGTGTAGAGATCAATTGGAACCAGACCCAGAAAAGCTGAGTGCAATATTGAATACGAAACCTCCTAGTAACAAAACATAATTGAGGTCGTTCCTTTGTGCAGTAAATTACCTAGATAAATTTTTGCCCAACCTACGTTGTCAATGTTACGAATTATATGCTTTGGCCGGACAGAAAGTAATATGGAAATGGGAAGTTAAACACTCAGACGAATTTGAAATGATTAAGAGAATCTTGCTAAACCCCAGAGCATTAGTGTCGTATGATGGTAAATTACAAATTAAGGTAATGACAGTTGCTTCCGAATCGGGATTGGGGGTCGTATTGTTGCAAGAATCATCGAATGGAACTTATAAGCCAGTCTGTTATGTGAGTTTGGCTGAAAAGAAGTATGCCCAAATTGATAAAGAAGCACTTGCACTACTGTTTGCCGTAAAGAAATTTGATCAATACTTAGTGGGACGAAAGTTTGTCTTGGTGACTGATCATAAACCACTCAATTATATTTACGGAAGTAAGGGGGACTTATCAAAAGTTACTAATCATCGTGGATGGCCGTGCAATGCAATAGCTGATATGTTGTCAAGATGTACCAATAATGATGAATTATGTGTGCAGGAAATTCAAGAATCGGGTGTTAATCTAATTCAAAGCGAGAGTACGCAGATGAGTGGTCTATCCGTTGATATATTACGAAATGCAACACAAGATGATATGGTAATCAAAAGAATATGTAAATTCGTTGAGGCATATTGACCAAACAGAATGGATACCAACTATAAACCGTATTACGATAAAAGGGATGAACTATCGTTTGAGTATGGCATACTCATGCGCGCAGGTAGGATTTTTACTCCAAGTAAGTTAAGAAGAGATGTATTGAAAGCTATTCATGCAGGTTATGCCGGTATTGTGGGATCGAAATCGTTGTCTAGAACCTACGTATGGTGGCTGGGTATAAATGGGGATTTAGAACAATATGTACACACGTGTCAGGCTTGTCAGCAAAACCGACGATGTGAACCTGAACATCCGATAATGAATTGGTCTATTCCGAATTCACGTTGCCGGCGTGCTTACACTAATTTTGCCGGTCAAGTGGACGGAGAAATGTACCTGGTGATGGTATGTGCAATGACAAAATGGCCAGAAGTTTTAAAGGTTAGTTCAACAAACACTCAGAGTGTGATCAAGCAATGCGAGTCGTTTTGCGAGACAAGGTTTACCAGAGGAGTTAGTCGTTGATAATGGACCACCGTTTCAATCGTGGGAGTTTAAAAAATTTCTGGCAAATAACGGAACAAAGTTTGTGAACGTGACACCATATCATCCAAAATCAAATGGACTTGCAGAAAGGTTTGTGGGAGTGTTGTTGCAGCGTGCATTGTCACATACACCAATCGGACAGAGACCTCTGAAAATTCAGCAAATGTTACTTTCATATAGGAATACTCCTCATGCTAGTACGGGAAAATCCCCTGCATTCATGCTCTACGGACGACTTTTATGCACAATGTTTGATCGAATACGTCCAACACCCGCGCTTACTGCGAGAAAAGCGATCGAAAATTATAAATTCTATAAAGATACGGCAACGAAATGTCGCAGTTTTCAACCAGGACAGGCCATCTGGTATCGCCGTCACAAGGGAGTTTAATGGCAGCCTGCTAAAGTTACAGAGCGATCGGGATGGGTTTCGTATAAGGTTGCAAACGATAACACATCGTCCATACATTACAAAACAACAGATCCCATTCGGGTGCATGCTGATCAACTACGTTATTGTGTATGTCAGGAAAGTGAGTTGAGCGAAGCGTATGGCATTGAAAATGCCCAAACACAATGTGTACGTAATGATGCGCGGAATTCGTGCCATAGTACTTCTAATGTTGGGCCAATATTAGTTCAATCCCATAACAGGAGGATACATAACGACCAACCTAGTGTCAACAATGATTCGCGCAACGAGGAGACGTTTGAGGATGAGAGGAACACAGCGAATCTAGAAGAATCAGTTAGACGAAGCACCCGCATTCGACAGAAACCTCAGAGATATGGATTTGATTAAATATCGCAGAGGAGTGTCATGTACAACATGAAAGGGTTGCCGCATGACAATTGCATTGAGCAGCAATCGTTGTTTCCGTAAGGATTTCATCGGTGCTATTTATCTTGATGTATTGTATATAAACGCTCCTGGTTTAGCAGAGGAGTATGAAACTTTTCCAGAAAAATCTTTCGAATTTGGCTTTGAAAAGTCTTCGTATCACGGCCTCATTCAAAGTTTCTAATATTCTATCCTTGTTAGAAAAATATGATATTCAAGAGTTGGAATTGTTGTTCAAAGTTTACAATCTTCGTACAGTAATCGGGAGAAACGGTACTCCTCTCCCCATCGCATTCGTCTCGGCTTCTCTCGACACCGCTTCAACTCTGGCCGACTCAGCTTTCAATCTATTTTTGGGGCATAATTTATCGTTCAAGATTATTAGTATGGACGACAAGACATACCCGATTACAACAAATGCCACAGATGGCGACATTGGAAGTCAAGCTGTTCGTCTGTCAGAAATTGTGGGTTTTGTGGTTGAGCTTACTGCCAACAAGCCGGCCTGGGCAAGGAAATGCCAATCATTCAAGGATTACTGTATCAGACATTGCATGCCTACAAGAGTGCTTACATCCAGTGCGGCGAAGGCGGCCACAAGAATGTCAGATAACGACATCATACGTTTGCTGCATGCACAAAAACAGTCTACACTAAAGAATATGCAGAAACTGATCGCCTACCAACTGTCAGTCATGTTCTCCCCTCCGGCAAAATGCTAAAGGGCTGGAATCGAGCCCTTTAGCATTTTGAAACGAGCGGTTTCGGCCCATGCAGTCCCCCCATAAAGATCGGCAAAATGTTGAAGGGCTGGAATATAAGCGCCTCAAAGGGAAATGATGAGAATGCTCGGGGTCAATTACCCCCTCTGGGCGACGCTAGTGGTAAAGGGAGCAATCCTTCCACCCCTAGCTCTGTCTAGAGTGTGGCAATCCCCTTCCAGCTAAACTAACACACTGCAAAGTAATCAAAAGCCCTTTTCACTGAATATACTGCAGTGGAATTCGGGAGGTGCTTCTACCCTTAGCCTTTTATCTGGTAGAGATGCAGATGTTATAGTCCTTCAGGGAACGCGGTCTATCCGTATCCCTCACGACATTACTCGATTTATCCCTCAGCATATATACACCCACTTCACTCCGTATATAACCCCTCCTCACTCCTCTTCATCTCAAGGTCTTTTAACCTTAGTTAAATGCTCATTAAGATATTCCCTCCTTTACTATTCTTGTCCAGCCCTATCTTTTTCAGCTATATCACTTCGTAAGAACGGTAAATGCATTAGTATATCCAATATTTATGTACGGTCAGGAGAAATTCACAAGAACCTTTGACCTTCTGGAAAGTATATTAGGTAGTGGCTCTGACATGTTACTTGGTGACTTGAACGACAGAACTGGTCGTTGGATTAATGCACTAAACCGCAGAACCAGGAACGACTATCTTATTCACAAACCATAATCCCCCACCTTTCATTGCTCAAAAAGTAATTCACTCCTCGACATATTACTGCTTCAAAAGATGTGGTTGTTGAAACCCATCTGTACTGAGCAGTCGCGCCAACAACATATCTCCTCTCATGACCTAATTCGTTGGAGGTTAGAAGAAGATACGTTGCTGAGGAGAAGGTTCCACTTTGATCCCGTCAGGGTGGCCTTCTTTCAGGCAGATATCCAACTCTTCCCCCGAATTGGGAATGAGAGTTTGACCAAATTTAATACCTACCTCTCTTCGCAAGCTACCGCGATACTATCGACTACCTATAAAGGTCGTGTATACAGTCCTACTCCAACAAAACTCAAGGTCCTAGCTAAAATGCTACACCTTCTTAATCTCTCTGTTTCCGCCAGACAAGCATTCTTGAATGAATACTGGAGCTCTAGATATAGGTTTCAGCTGAGCATAGATAAGGCAAGCATTTCTCGCCTTAACCTCAAGAAGAGAAGTTTGTCTGTTGGAAGGATAGAGCATTAGGCAGGATAGGTAGAATAAGCCTTGATAAAGTTTTGGAGGAGTCACTATCCCTACACAATTATGATGCCACCCTATCACCCCAACCAATCCCGCCTTGGTGTGACTTCAGGAGTATGGATTTGTCTGTTACAGATATCCTTAACTCCTGGGGGCTACTCCCGTGCACCTCCAGAACCCATGCATCACTCTTCACTCGTGTTCGTCAGCTTTTGACAGACAGTCAGAGAAAGGAGGTTGCCATAACAATGCTATTATCCTCCCCGTCCGACATTGCTGGCATAAACATCAGCCGTCGTTTTCCTAAAAATAAGTCGATTTCATGTCCTAAAGATCTACGACCCATTTCGATTCAAAATTCCCTCGTTTCGATCTACCAAAAAGCGCTTGCGCGTAGAATCCGCGTCCATCTGAGTAAGCATTATTTAACCCACCAGGTTTCCATTGGTTCGCTAAAGGTCAATCGGTCCATTCAGATGTAGTTAGTGCATCAGTTCTGTTAGGAGAATATTCATCAACTTTCTGTGGCTGTTTTCCTTGACTTTTCTGCTGCATTTGACCGCATTTCCATTCCCTTTGTTATTACTTCACTCAGGTCCCTTGGGTTGCCTGCGAGAATTGTTAACAGGGTGGAAATATTGCTGTACACCAAGCGATTCTTCTATGAAGACGACCCAGATGCACGTCAGTTCTACCCTATTACAGGTGTGCCTCAAGGCTCTCCACTGTCTCCAATCTTGTATCTTGCTGCCTCCATTGAATTCTACAAAAAATTCAAACGCGATCAACATCTTGTGGTATACGCTGATGATACCACAGCCCTGTTCTCTGTTAGCAGGTGTAAAAATGTAGTCTCTGACATCAGCTGTTTCTTTACAAGATTAAAAGATCAGCTGCCCATTTCCAACCTTATTTTAAACTCCTCCAAATCGCAGATGGTTGTCTTTAATGGCGCCCCTGCGACAAAGCAAAAACTTAAGAGATTAGCACTCTCTGCGCTCTCCTCCATTTTGACTAGTCAACGAGTCGAGTCTTCACGAGTCGAGTAAAATACCTGGGGTTCACTGTTACAGTTAACTGGTCGGCGAAAGCCGACCTGGATACACTTAAACGTATCTTGAAGAAAGCTAGATGAGCCCTGAAACGGGCCCAACATATGTCATTGAAAGTGAAAATCCAAGTGCGCCTCTGGGGTACTTGGGTACCCCAGAGGACTAAGGACAAAGACTAAGGTTTCTTAAGCTCCTCATCTCGCCATTATCGAACATTGTCCGCCTCGATCGGATTCTTCGGGGGGGGGGGGGGTGAAAGACCCCGGTGGTTCAGTCGAAAAGCGGCGTGTTGGATTGCCTCAGGGCTCAGATCCCGCTTGACCTGAAGTCTTAAAGATTAAAGAAGACTTTTATTCGCGACTGGTAAACTAACTTTCCTTCTTGTATTTTTGATACATGTTTTTTTATTTTGTTTTTTAGTTGTTGTATAACACTAACATTGGTTGTATTTAAGAAAATCTTTATTTATTTATTTAAGATCAGAAGTGAAAGATGTGCAGCAGCGGAAACACTATCGGTGCATCAAATAATCCAACAATTTTTGCTTACAATTGAGATACAGTCAAAGAAGGATTAAAGGTTAGTGATCTTGCAAATATCTTTGTTTCTAGCACGGAGAGTGAACTCCCTCCTGTGCCAAAATTAACTAACTTAGTAGTGATAAAGATGAAAAACCATTGGAGAAAATCTCTCTATAACATGTTTTCGAGAGAGTTCGCTTCGAAATTTCAGAAGAGAGTTCTTTTCGATTCTATTCAAGTCCTCGAAGTGAGAGTTCGAATTTCTTTTTCTTCTCCAGATCTGGCTTACTCATATCTAGACTACTTCACAAAAATCTAGTCTGACTATGGCTCGGCTGATTATAAGCCCATTCAAGCAACTTTAAAGGTTTTGAATTTTCCCATATATGCCTCTGGTGAAGATATTGAAAACTTCGCCAAGTGCTTTAATGTGACAAACACTCGCCCCATTATGAGGGAAATGGTCTAGCCATTCCTATTTCGTTCCGCTCCATTGTAGTAGATAATGCTGAGCTTTTTTCTAACAGTAAACGCAACCCATTCTTGAGTTACAATATGGTTTTCCCAGTAATTGAGGCAGACTCACTTACGTTCCCACATTGCAATAGATGCCATGAATGGCAACACTGGGCATTCACTTGTTCTAGGCCCCATACTTGTGATGTATATAGGGCTGGGGAAGTTCACTAGGAGAAATGTTCGCTTTCTCCTCAATGCTCTAACTATAAAGGACCCCACCCGGCGTGGTATTGACGTTGCCCCTTATTCAATGCTTATAAAGACGGCACATCGGTTCACCGGCACCTAGACCAGCTTGATTTGCTTTAGCCTTGTCCAATCTTCGTGAGGTAAGAATGACCGATCGCGATATTGTGACTTTAATGGATACAAGGATGCATATCTTGAAAGATAAACGGTGGGTAAGTGTCTTCTCCTGGAGTGGATGGGGGTGAGTAGGGCAACTTCTCTCTCCTGGCTCTTGCTAGCGGTAGGCATTCCACTAAAGCCGAAATAAACACAATGCAAAGTAGTCAAGAGCCTTTTACATTGAATACCCTTCTGTTGAATTTAGGAGGTGCTTCTGCCATTAGAATTCCACTAAAGCTGAAATAAACACAATGCAAAGTAGTCAAGAGCCTTTTACATTGAATACCTTTCAGTGGAATTCGGGAGGTGCTTCTGCCATTAGCCTTCTATTTTGTAGAGACGCAGATGTTATAGTCCTTCATAAGACTTGATCTATCCGTATCCCCCAGGACAGTACTCGATTTATCCCTAAGCACTTTTATACCCACTTTACTCTGTACATAACCCTACCTCACTCATCTTTATCTTCTAACCCTAGTTTAATTCTCCTTAAGATATTCCTTCCTGCTAAACTCTTATTGTCCACCCTGTCTTGTTTAGCAATATCGCTCTGTAAAAACGGTACGCTCATCAGCATAGTCAATATTTATATCCGGCCAGGTGAAATTCACAAGAACCGTGACCTCCTGGATCGTATATTGGGTAGTGGTTATGACATGATACTTGATAACTTCAACGACAGAACTGGTCGTTGGATTAATGCAACAATCCGCAACAATAGGAACGACTATCTTATTCACAAACCACCGGCCCCACCTTTTATTGCTTAGGAACTAATTGCCTCCTCGACATTATTGGTACATAAGATGTGGTTGTTGAAACCCATCTGTACTGAGCAGTCGCGCCAACAACAGACTACCTCTCATGACCTAATTCGTTGCCGGATAGAGAACGATACGTTACTTAGAAGGAGGTTTCACTTTGATCCTATCATAGTGGTCAGCTTTCAGTCAGCTATCCAACTCTTCCCCAGAATTGGTAATGAGAGGTTTAACCGAATTTTATTCCTACCCCTCATCCCAAGCTATCACCTTGATTTCGACTACCTATAAAGGTCGTATGTACAGTCCAACTCCAACAAAACTAAGGGTCCTGGCTAAAGTGCTACACCTTCTTAATCTCTCTGTTTCTGCCAGACAAACCCTCTCGAATATATACTGGATCTTTATATAAAGTTTCCAGCTGAGCAGTGATAGGGCGAGCCTTGATCACCTTAGACCTTCTCAGTCTTCCTTTTGGAAGAGATATTCAAGAAAGAGAAGTTTGTCTGCTGGAAGAAAAGGGCTATGGATGGGATTGGGAGCATAGGCCTTGACAGAGTTTTGGAAGATTTGCTATCCCTACATAACTATCAAGCCACTTAATCTCCCCAATCAATCTCGTCTTTGAGTGAATTCGAGAGCAGGGATCTATCTGTTACAGATATCCTTAACTTGTGGGGTCCACTTCCGGGCACTTCCAAATCTGTCGCTATACTATCTTCTCGGGTCTGTCAGATTTGACAGACGATCAAAGAAGGGAAGTGACCGTCACAATGCTTTTAGCCTCGTCTTCTGATGTAGCCGGCATCAATATTAGTCGTAGAATTTTTTACCAAAACGTAATCCGGTCTCATGTCCTAAAGACCTGCGTCCTATTTCGATTCAGAACTCCCTCATTTCCATCTATGAAAAAGCGCTTGCGCGTAGAATCCGCGATCATTTAATTATACGTAATTTAATCCCACTAAGTTTTCATGGGTTTGACAAAGGGCGCTCGGTTTATTCAGCAATTGGTAAAGTGCATCAGTTTCGTCGTGATAACAGTGATCAACTTGCTGTGGTTGTTTTCCTTGATTTTTCTGCTGCATTTGACCGCATCTCAGTTCCTTCGTTATCTCTTCTCTTAGGTCCCTCGGGTTACCTGCGAGAATTGCTAACAGAGGAGCTTTTGCTGTTCACCAAGCGGTTCTACTATGAAGATTTAAATGTGATCAACATCTAGTGGTATATGCTGCTGATACCACAGCCTTGTTCTCTGGACGCAGGTGCAAAAATGTAGTCGTGAACATCAGCCGATTCCTCTTAAGATTAAAAGATCAGTTAATCATGTCTAATCTTATTGTGTACTCCTCGAAATCATAGTTGGTCGTCTTCCATAGAGCATCTGCCGCCAAGAAAAAATTGAAGAGATTAGCATTCTCAGCTATATCCTCCATATTTGCACCTCAACTACTCCGCACCTTAACAAGTTGAGTAAAATATCTGGGATTCGCCGCTACGGGGAACTGTTCAGCGAAAGTTGACCTAGATTGACTCTAACGTATCCTGAAAAAAGCTAGGTGAGCTCTGCAACGGATTCAGCATCTGTCGTGGAATGGGACAACCTAAGTGCGCCTCTGAGGTTCTTGGGCTATCTCGGGATTAGTCTTCTTTTCAAGAAGACGTCTCCCACAGCAAAGACTATTGTTTCTCATGCTCTTCATCTCGCCATTTTCGAGCATAATTCGCCTCGATTTTACTGTTTGGGGGAGGGGGAGAAACCCCCGGTTGTTCAGTCGGAGAGCGGCGTCTTGGATTCGCTGGTTGGCTTAAATCTCGCTGAAACTAAGACCTTAGAAATTTGTTGGAAGACTTGGACAAATTATAGTTTTTTTTAGCTATTTTTGTTTTTAGTTATTATCGGTTATATAGTTCTTTAAGAAAATCCTTATTATTTTATCGGTTACTGCAAAATTTTGGATGGTACCCATCTAGGGAATAGCGTAAAATAAGTGTATTTTATACATTAAAATGACTAGTTTGTTAATATTAATTATACTAATATTAATAAGAAAGAATTTAAATGTAACTTTTTTAATTAACACGAACAGGAAACTATAATCCTGCCTGCTTTTTTTATAACCTTCATCGGGAAACTTAACCCAGAATGCACCTACTATGGACGCCTAGCCTTCAATGAGGCGTTTCGACCTTAGTCTACTCATCACTACAAGGTGGTCTCATTAATGTGGCCCTGTAGCTACCCAACTTCGACAGTACTTGATCCTCAGTAAACCTCTTAGGATTAAGTATTAATATTAATATTATTAATAGAGAATGTAAATATGTAGATGTAAATGTTAAAATCATCTCTGGCTTGTATGTTTGGCGCAACTGTTTTCCAATATTTTTTATCTCATTAAACTATTTTATAAGACGTATTTAACCTGAAAATTTTAAGCTTGAAAATTATGTTCAAATTCTAAAAAAAATAATTTTATTGTATTATTAAAAATGTTATCTTTTATATTTAAAAAAAAAGATTTATTTTAACGTGGCGAATGCGTGCCAGCGCACGCTTACATGACCACAACAAAACAAGACTGTGAATCAGATGTCGAGAAGGTGTGAACGGAGGAAGTGTGTTTATGTGATAAAGGAGGGAGCGCGGCGGACGTCGAGAGGAAGTTGATTCCAGGCGAGTGGGGTGGCGACGAGGAAGGATCTGAGACTGTATTTGTTGGAGTAATTGTGAACGTGGAGTAAGAGGGTATGACGGGAACGCAGCGATAGCGAGATGGGGCGAATGTCATCTAAGAAAGGAAGGTTGATGAACGGTGGGGAGCCGACAACGATGAGTCGAGAAGTTACGAGAAGAATGCGGAGTTTGATGCGGATTGAGAAGATTTATTTAAGCGGATTAATGTGACAAGAGAGATGTTGTCGGAAAAGGATGGTTTATCCGCAAGGATAAGAGACGAGAGGATGGATCTGAATGCGGAAACATCGTGGTTAAGACGTGCTTGTGGAGATAAAGAGGTGGAAGGAGTGATATTAGTGACGATGACGCAACGATCGCGAGAAGGAAAACGTTTCCGTAAAAGAGGACGAGTAACGTGAGTTGGTGAGATCACGATAGGAAAGCTGGGAGTTGAGGATATCAAGGGAATAGCTTTGACAGCGGAAGACAATGAGGATTTGGATAATATAGAGGTTGGTTAGCGATGTGATGAAAGGTTATGAGTGGAAGGATAGTGGAGGTTGGTGGAGGTGATTTTGATTGAGGGATCTAGGTTATTGAGAAACGAGACAGAAGGGAGATACGGGGTTGTCGAGAAGTGAAGACATGGGATTAGAAATGCATGTGAAGACAGGATCAGTGGGTTGACAATGGATATCAGAAACGACTGGGGTGGTTTGAGTGGACACGTTTGAGGTTGATATGTTCTTATGAGAGAGGTCGCGTGTGAGTTTGTTTGCACAAAAGTCGCATAGGAAGTCTTCTTTAGACTTACTGCTGTCGCATGCGATTGTAGTCTTGACTCTGCAGTCGTGTGTCGAGAACTGTAGTTGTAGTTGAACACTGTTGGCATCGGTCGTAGCTGTCTTCTTACGTCCTCCCATTAACTTCCTCGTGTGTTTAAACTGTTAAATTTGCTGGATTGATCTGAAACTGGATTGATCTGGAACTGGATTGATTGTGTGTTTAAGGTCTTAAAATTTTTTGTTCTTGTAAGTAGTTGTTATCTAAATAGTTTAAACTCAATGACTCCGGAGCTTTGTACTCCTGAGCTTTGGATTTTCATGTTTAGACAATCAGAATAGCTAACTGAGTTTACGTATTTTATACTATATAAATTAAAAAAAAAGATAAATAATTATAAATAATAAATAATTATAAAATATTTTATACAATTAATGTTTATATAACGATAAAATTTATAATTAAAATTTAAAATAAAAATTAATTTTAATGAATTGACAATATTATTGTTAAACAAAACGCTGCACTGCCGCGCTGATCCGTTCTATCAGCCAACCCAAAGCGTGCTTGTTTCTCGGTTTCCGCGACAGTTCCGATGGCAGCCAGAATCGACTGTGCGCTCGGGCCGATGCGCCCAAGATCTCGACGGCATCAGTCAGGAAATGGAAATTGTTGGCATCCAGGTCTCTGTACTTGATACGCTTTCTATCTTTTGCGTGGCGAGCGACAGAGCCACCGGAAGACACAGCATTGACTAAATGGCTGGCCGCAAGGGCGTTCGGATATGCGAAGTCTTATACTATATTTCAGTCTCCTTCACATGACAGCAATGTAGCGCCGTCTGTTCGTTTTCCGTCATCTCGCGGAAGACCGGTATACCTTAACGGTAATTCGGCAGCTTGAAGGGCTATTCTCTTGAGCTGCTTAACTGCTATGTGCCGTGAGTGGCGAGCCTTTGACCTGCAGCAGTTTAGTGCATAGAGCTGTCTTGCTTAATTGTTTGACCTGTGCACATTTGAAAGACTGGCTGTAGTGTACGTCCAGCATCAATGCGACAGCTAGCGATAGCGATTGATCGTCAAGCCTTGTACATATTGACGTGATAGACACAGCTGGAAAGAATGCGCTTGACCATTTTGAAGAAACGATCAGCAGCCACGTTCGTGTCTCTAGTGTTCATGATCCATCCAATAAGCTTTTGTTGTTCATATCATAGAGCTTATCCGTCCATTATTTCTGAAGTTTCTGATCCAATGGAATGTCTACGCCGAATTCATCGCACCACCGCAAGGCAGCATCTGCATCGTCAGGATCGTGTAACCCAGCGTTGCGGCTTAACTGACAGGGAAGCATATGCCTAACCAAGTTGTGGTCGTCGTTTATTAAATCGACGAAAGAGTGGATGGCCGTCTCGAAAGATTGTTGAATGCCTATACTGCCGAAACGGACTGGCAGAGTCGTTTGCAGTCACGCGTCGTCAGAAAGATGAATGTTAAATATTTCAATAAGTTAGCAGTTTTCGTTTGAACGTCATCGAAGGTCAAAAGGCTTTTGCTGCGGAAGCACGAATTGGTCCTGAGGAGGAAGCCGATCTTAGAGAGGTTTATACAATGGCGTAGGAGAAAAACACTGTTTTGAGAACTCAGTTCGGTTAGCCTTGCCCTCGATTAGCGGGATTCGAATGTAGCTTCGTCCAGAGCTATGCCAATGCTTTCGTCGCTTCCTAATGACTTTCCGAGAAGACTTGCTTCCGAAAGAGGGGTAATTGTGCATCCTGGGAGGTGAAGCGCAATAGGCCAGGCTGATGCATCAAGCTTTGTAATTATCTCATTTATTTGGATTTAGAACAAGGCCAATATCGGCGCCATATATTTAATTTTCTGAATGTGCGATACAATGGCGTAGGAGAAAAACACTGTTTTGAGAACTCAGTTCGGTTAGCCTTGCCCTCGACTAGCGGAATCCGAATGTAGCTTCGTCCAGAGCTATGCCAATGCTTTCGTCGCTTCCTAATGACGTTCCGAGAAGACTTGCTTCCGAAAGAGGGGTAATTGTGCATCCTGGGAGGTGAAGCGCAATAGGCCAGGCTGATGCATCAGGCTTTGTAATTCTCATTTATTTGGATTTAGAACAAGGCCAATATCGGCGCCATATATTTAATTTTCTGAATGTGCGAGACAAGTGTGCCCGGAGTTCCGCCGATTACACAGTTATCGAGGTATCAGATATAAAAACAAGCTTTAGGACACTTTGTCAGGTCGTCCACAGTGAGGCGAAATAAGAGGGATTCTAGCAGATCTCCCTGTTAAATGCCCTCACATGATGCGATGATGTGATCTCCGAAATAAGTTCAGTCGTAACATTAGGTCGACAAACGGAAGAATGACCGGTAAATCTTGTGCACCGCGATTAAGGACGCAGTCTTTGTTCAACAGAGTTGAATGCGTTTTTAAAGTCAAGCTCGACATACAAATAGCAGCCGTTAGATCATCGCGTGAAAACGTCCGGGATGCGTTGAGAGCCGCCTTGATGCCTCACGGGACTCCCATCCTACCTGGATTGATATGAGCCAATCAGAAACGAAGTTAGTGGCGTACTTGCATGCGAGTTTCACGGCTAAGCGTTTGAATGTAAATCCGAACGTTAAGGGTTTAAATATCCTTCAAACCCTTAACATTGTTAGTCAAAACCAAAAAGCAAACTCGGCTAGGGAGTTTTCCGGAAGCGACGCGCAGAGATCCCCTTTGGTCATTGTGAAGAAGTTAAAGAACGAGCGAAAAGTGTGGAAAACAGTAGTGGATCGAGTGCATTAGAAGATACTCATTACGGCAGGGGTGGGCAAAAACCGGCCCGCGGGCCGGATCCGGCCCTTTTGCTAATTTTATTCGGCCCGTTGAAAAATTCCACACGCAAATTTTTTTAAACTCTTTTATGAGATTTTGTTGACATCAACATTATTAGTGTGCGTACTGTATATATAATAGGCGTAATAAAATGGGCGGTCGGCTGACTACACTATTGTGGACGATGTCGCGAGCTTGAAACAATCCTCGCGTGATTCTCACGCGGGTCGCTCGCGACGATCGCTCTCAGGGCGGTTTTTTCGTCGAACACAAAGGAGATCGCGCTAGGTTCGAAATGCATGTGTGGACGGCATATGCTGCACTTCTCTCACTTTTCGAGGGACGACAGGTCGCACCACGCGTATTGTTAATTTTGATTTAGCACTGATCGCATACTCTTTTTTGTTCGAGTCTAATATTAGTTTGCAAATATAAAATTGAAAAAGTGGACTTTTTGTAAGTAAAATTTTAAAACATTGGTTTTATTTTATTGTATTAATTAAATTATAGGTTTGTAGACCTTTGTAAAATGAGTCAATCTAAAAAAAGAAAAGTTGATTTGGAATGCAGAAACTTCAATGAAGCTTGGACGGTAAAATATCTTTTTACAAACATAAATAAGAAAGCAATTTGTTTAGTTTGTCAGGAAACAATTGCTGTTTTTAAAGAATACAATTTAAACAGGCACTTTACAACAAAACATCCAAAATATGCATCACATTCTTTAAAAGAACTTCAAACTGTATCAGAAAACTTAGCAAAAAACTTGAATAAGCAACAAAATATTTTTACCAAACAAAGTAATATAGAGTAATCTACCATAAAAGCAACTTATGTTGTCGCACACAAAATTGCTAAGTTCTGTAAGTCGTTTTCTGAGGCAGAATTTGTTAAACAATGCATGGATAGTGCGACGGATTGAAAATATTTCAGGAAACTTACTTGACCAGCTAAGAACAAAAATTGCTGATTTTACCTTTTGTTCTCTGGCTTTAGATGAGTCCTGCGATATTACTGATACAAGTCAATTATTAATATTTATTCGCGGGATTAACAAGAAATGTGAAATTAGCGAGGAACTACTTAGTGTGCATCCAATGAAAGATACAACTACTGGTGAAGACTTCTTTCTCGCTGTTGAAGAGTGTTTAGTTAAAGTAAGTTTAACTTGGAATAAAATAGTAAGCGTCACTACGGATGGTTGTCCTAGTTTAACAGGGAAAAATGTAGGCTTACTTAAACGAATTCGCGACAAAGTAAAAGAGTTGCAACCAGAACACAATATATTATTTTTGCACTGCATTATTCATCAAGAAGTGCTATGCAGAAAAGTTTTGAAATTGAATCACGTCGTTACTGTTGTGACCAAAGTTGTGAATTTTATCCGAGGACGTGCCGTAAATCATCGACAGTTTGTTGAATTTTTGAAAGAAATTGAAAGTGACTTCTACGAAATTCCTTATTACACTGAAGTGAGATGGCTTAGCATTGGTAAAGTTTTGGACAGAATTCAATATTTGCTTTATGAAATAGTATCCTTGTCGATAAAAGAAAAACTGCATGATTTTCCTGAATTGCAAAATAAGGCTTGGCTGAACGATTTCTCGTTTTCAGTAGATATCGTAAAATATTTAAATGAATTAAATATAAATCTACAAGGGAAAAACCAATTCGCTTTCAAAATGCACTCAAACGTCAAAGCATTTATGACAAAACTCGATTTATTTGCTGAAAACTTTAATAATAAATTATTAAATCATTTCCCCTCATTGCAAGCACGGCGAGAATCATTGAAAAATACAGATTTTTTTAAATATAGTGCAATAACACAAGACCTGCATTCTGAATTCCAAAGAAGATTTCAAGATTTCAAAGCTATTGAAAAACCTTTATCATTAATTAGCCAACCTTTCAATTTCGATGTGCAAGAAGCTCCTGTTGAAATTCAATTAGAATTAATTGACTTACAATCAAGTAATTTACTAAAAGAAAATTTTCACTCAAACGAATTGAGTGCTTTCTATGGCGCTTTGAATAACGAACATTTCAAACATTTTTTGAACTATGTTCAAAAATACCTTGTTTTATTTGGTTCGACATATATTTGTGAAAGAACTTTTTCTTTAATGGTTTCCACGAAAAATAAATATCGATCATAAATTACTGACGAAAATCTACACTCGGTATTAAGGATTGCTACAAGTGATTTGGAACCCAATTTTGAAGAAATAATGTCGGATGAACATTCGAGATTTCACGTTTCGCATTAACTTTAAATATTTATTTTAACGTTTGATGTTTGTCTTTTCTTTTTTAAATTCTATTTGCTATTATATTTACGAAATGCAATATAAATGTTAAATTGTAATAACTATGTGTCAATATAAAATAATTTGTATCGTTAAGACATAAATAAGTAACAAAATAAAATCTTTCATTGACTGGTTTATCTAATAGCCATTTATTTATAATAATATTTCTTTAAAAATTACGTGACATAGTTTATTCAAATTGAAATGATACTTAGTGTTTTTGTCAAAAAAAATTGGCAGGGAAAAAACTCCATCCAAAACATCCGCTTGTGCAAAGCATACGCGGTATAGTCCTCTGGCCCGGGAGACATTTTGAAAATTTCATTTTGGCCCGCGCTTTAAAGTATTTGCCCACCCCTGCATTACGGTGTGCGACCCCGAATTGGGATAATCATGAAGAAAGATAATAAATTTAAATAATAGTATATAATGTACAGTTTTAATTAACTGATCTGATTTACTTACAAAATTATTTTCAAAAATGCATTTTTAAATGCACCACTATCATGCATTTATAGGGTCGATATTCCAGATTAATCAGTTAGGGTAGATTTCATAAGGCAGATCGATATATAAACAGCAAAATTAAGTGTCTCTTCCATTTGCCTCGCAGTGGTTAGGAATCATCGAATGATATATTTAGTCTGTCAATTTCAAATTCGACATTTGAGTCTCATCTGTAGGCAAATTTTACTGTCTTTGTCTTATGTATATCCTAATGTTTTTATTGTATTCAAATAGAATTTCCAGTTATAAAAAATGAATCAACAATATAAATTAAAGATTTTACATAATCATTACGTGAAAAAAAACTTTTTTTATTAGTTGCTCGCATTTGTAATTAATTTCTACAATGTGAATTTTTAGCCATACGCAATAAATAGATATTAATTAATAGTGAGTTTAATTAATAGAAGTTTAATTAATATTTAATGCATCGTATTAATCAATAGAAGTTGCAAGTTTATATAAAACAACATTGTAAAAAATATTTTTAATTTTCTGTAGCATTACTCGAAAATCAATGCTCATCTTATCACAGCGAAAGCAAATTCCAACTTAAAAAATATATTTATTCCAATTACAAATGTTTTCACTGGAAATATAAGCATTTAAGCTAATTGTCTTTTGAATTAATTTTGATATTTTGAACAGGAATGGGCATATTGCATATGTACTACGTAAAAGCTCCTTTAATTCAGAAATATCTTGTGTGTTTAAAATATTACGGATGCTAATCCAATTAATCAGAGAGCATACTTCTTTGGGGTATCTACAGTAGGTCTTGATAACATCTATGTGTTGAACACTGACATACTTCAACTGCTCACGATCTATACATATCGCATACGGAATAGATTCTCCTTGATTGACTCTAAACGTCGACATATTTGGGAACATTCTCGATGTTTCGTCAAAGTCGAATAGTCTTTTGGTTATTTCATAGATTTTGTCTTCAGTGGCTACGAATGTTGAAAACAAATTTGAGCTACTACCTTTGTGTTCATGTTGTTCTGCCCGCGGACATACACTTTTTATAATTGAGCATACTCTTTGACGTGTGTGTTTGTAAACCTTACGAAGTAGAAAGTTTGATGTTCTTATATCTTTATTGAACAATGCTTTGTATAATGCGTAGAACGGTAGAATGGTGGCTGAAGCGACTAGTAGCGTTTCACAACCTCGGATTAGATCGGACAATCCTAGTTCATAGCTGGCAATCCAGAAATCAATAAGATTGTTTAAGCATATACTAGTAGGAGATTTGTACATGTAATTCAGTATTGTAGGCATTAACTTGTATTTTGTGTCGTTGAGTTTTACTAATGATATGAACGTACCGGGATTAGCCGATCTATCTAGTAAAGCCCTGAAATCAAAATTTTATTAAATATGTGCATGATGTGGTTTTTACAATGTTCTAAAAACGTGATTTGAAAATCTAGATTTTATTTTTATTCATTCAATTTTATTCATTTTTACTATAAATTGTATTTTCTGCATAATATTCCTTAAACTTAATTCCTATCTAATATACACTGAAATTCTTAGTTTCGATAAGATTCCAATTTTTAATAATATACTTTCTTATAAATAATACAAGGGTTAATAATAGTCACATGACAATTAAGAAGACAAAAACACAGCAGAAAAAAACTATATGATCAGTCAGTAGAGTCTTCACTTTTTATGACCTCAGGTACAGTGAGATCTGACCTCTCCAACCAATCCAACACGCCGCCTTACGACTAAACCACCCATGGTTTTTCACCTCCCCCCCCGAAGAGTTCAATCGAGGCGGACTATGCTGGGTAAACGAGAGACGAGGAGCCTAAGAAACCTTAGCCTTTGCTCTGGGGGACGTCTGCTCGAAAAGAAGACTAATCCTAAAGAAGACAGGTGCTCCAAAGGCGCACCTGGGTTTTCCCTTTCAATGACATATGCTGAGCCCGTTTCAGGGCCCACCTAGCTTTCTTCAGGATACGTTTAAGTCTATTCAGGTCAACTTTCGCCTACCAGTTCAACGTAACGGTGAACCCCAGGAATTTTACTCGACTTGTGAATGTGGGGAATGGTTCAGAGGCAAATATGGAAGAGAGCACAGAGAGTGCTAATCTCTTAAGTTTTTGCTTTATAGCAGGGGTGCCATGAAAGACGACCACCTGCGATTTAGCGGAGTTTAACAAAAGATTAGATAGTGAGAGCTGATCTTTTAATCTTAAAAAGAACTGGCTGATGTTAGAGACTACTTCTTTACACCTGTGATTAGTAAATAGGGATATGGTGTCATCAGCGTACACCACTAGACGTTGTTCGCATTTAAATGATTTAAATAGGTTAATAGAGACAGCAAGGTACAAGATAAGACAAAGTGGGGAACCTTAAGGTACACCCGTAATAGGATAGAACTGACGCGCATCAGGGTCATCTTCATAATCAAATCGCTTAGTGTACAGCAGAATCTTCACCCTGTTCACAATTCTCGCAGGCAACCCGAGGGACCTGAGAGAGGAGATTACAAAGGGAATGGAGATGCGGTCAAATGCAGCATAAAAGTCAAGGGAAACAGCTACAACTAAATGATTGCTATTCACCCGACAAAACTGCTCCACTTCACCTATTGCTGAATGGACCGAGCGACCTTTGACGAACACATGAAAACCGGGGGAATCAGATTACACCTAATTAAATGGTCTCGGATGTTACGCGTAAGCGCTTTCTCGTAAATCGACACGAGGGCATTTTGAATCGAAATGGGTCGCAGATCTTTAGGACATTTGCAGGATTTTTTCTTAGGAATAAAAACTCTCTTACTTATATTGATGCCTGGTACATTGGATAGGGAGGCTAAAAGCATTGTGACGGCCACCTCTCTTCTCTGGTCAGCTGTCAGAAGCTGTCATACCCGAGAATAAAGTGGAGCGACGGATTTGGAGGTGACCGGAAGTGGACCCCATGAGTTTAGGATATCTGTAACAGATAAATCCCTACTCTTGAAGTTACCCCAAGGCGGGATTGTTTGAGGTATTGAGTGGCTGCATAGTTGTGTAAGGCTAGTGACTCCTCCAAAACGTTTTCAAGGCCTATATTACCTATCCAACCCAATGCCATTTCTTTCCAACAAACAAATTTATCCTTCTTGAAAATCTTCCAAAAGGAAGACTGAGAAGGGTTAAGACGAGCAATACTCGCCCTATCCCTACCCAGCTGGAACCTATATCCAGTGCTCCTATATCTAGTACTTTTGGTTGAAGCAAAGAGATTAGGGAGGTTGAGCAATTTTGATAGAACCTTGAGTTTTGTCAAAGGGGGATTGTATAAGCGACTTTTATAGGTAGTCGATATAATCGCGGTAGCTTGTGAAGAAAGGTAGGTATTAAATTTGGTAAGACTCTCATTTCCTATCCGGTGAAGGAGTTGGATAACCGCCTGAAAGAGGGCCACTCTGATTAGATCAAAGTGAAACTTCCTTCGAAGCAACGTATCTTCCTCAATGCTCCAACGAAGTAGGTCATGAGCAGTGGACAGTTGTTGGCGCGACTGCTCCGTACAGATGTGTTTAAGCAACCACCTCGAGTGAAGCAGTAAAATGTCGAGGATTGAATTTGTTGATGTGCAATGAAATGTAGGGGACGGTGGCTTGTGAATAAGATAACCGTTCCTAGCTCTGCGAAGTGCTGCGTTGATCCAACGACTAGTTATGTCGTTAAAGTCAATAAGTATCATGTCATTGCCGCTGTCAATAATACTATCCAGAAGGTCACGATTCTTGTGAATCTCCCCTGGACGTATGTAGACATTGGCTAGACTGAGGCGTTTACCGTTCTTACAGAGTGGAACTACTAGACAAGACATGGCTGGACGCGAGTAAGTTAATAGGAGGGAGGACCCTTGTGAACATTTAACTACGGTCAAGAGTCCTTGAGATGAAGAGGAGTGAGGTGGGGTTATGTACGGAGTATAGTGGGAACATATATGCTTTGTGATAAATCGAGTAATGTCTTGTGGGAGACGGATAGACCTTGTCTCCTAAAGGCTATAACATCTGCATATCTACCAGATAGAAGTCTAAGGGCAGAAGCACCTCCAGAATTCCACTGAAGGGTTTTCAGTGAAAAAGGCTCACAAGTACTCTGTATTGTAATGAATTAGTTGGATAGGGGGATTGCTACCTAGCCAGAGCTAGGTGCAGGAAGGTTGCCCTTTCCACCACTAGCCCCATCCAGGGTAGGTACTTGCCCCCGGGCAATATGTTCATTTCCCCTCTTAGCCTTCAGTAGTTTTCCAATCTTGATTGGGGAGACTGGATGGGCCGAGCCCCCTTTTTTAGAAGCTTGTATAACTGTTGAGGCCGGTAATACTGGACTCGGATTTATTAGCCCCGATTGCCATAAGTATAACGCACTCAAGCCTCTTATGCGAGGAATCTGTTTTCTTGTCAACCATAAGTGATATTTCTGAATCGCTCATCCTCTGAGCGACGGCAACAGTAGAAAATGAAGCAGCCGATTTGTACTCTGCAGGCTTAATAAAAGTTTTTTTGTAGGCTTTGAACGTAGGGCAGACCCTGCGCCAGGCCGGTTGGCTCCCCCACAGTTGGTGCAGGATGGAAGGGCCTTGCAAGAGTCAGGAGAATTAGTCGCCAGGCAGGACGAAGAGCCACACATTCCACATGTGGCAGTTCCACTGCAGCTGGACGCCCAGTGTCCACATTTGTGACACCGGCTGCAGTGGGGGTCTGTGTACTCATCAATATCAACGATTGTAAAGTTCAGATTGAATCCCATAGAAGGTTTTGAACCGGCTTTGGACAATAGCTGCCCACGATCAATGGGTGCGGAACAGAACCCTACATGTATAGGCTTGCTATCCCTACCCAGGATTTGGCGCAGATTGAAAATCCCAAATTGATTTATCAAAGCTTTTTTATCATCCTCATCCAATGAGACGGCAAATTATTAATTTTAAGGAGGCATTTATCGGTTTGCAAATCAGCTCTTTTTGATCCGAGTGAAGTTTGTTTAAATAATCTATGTAAGCATTCAATATGTCAGCTGAGATAAAAGATATCTTCAATTCACCGGCATATATCTTTACCTTGTTAAAAAGTATTCGATTTCTGTAATTATCCACAAAACCTCGGAGGAAAGTGTTATATAGTCTTTCTTTTTCAATAGGTTTAATAACTTTAATAACCACAAGGTTATTCATTTTCGGGATGGGGGGAAGTACCTCCCCATCATTTGAAGAAAATAAATCATCACTAACCTTAGACCGCATAGATATAATCGAAAAATTAGGATCACTTACGTTACATTCAGCATGATAATCTGAGCAGGAACAAAAAGCTTTTGATGGCTCCGACACAAAATTTGCGTGATCGTTGTTGTGCATTTTTGCACATTTTTGACTTTTCTATTTTTACTACACTTCAAACGACATATCATTTGTATAAAAATTCGTCGGTATTCTAAAGACTTTTATATACCTAGTAATTTTGCTGACAGATAATTTAATAATACAATTTAACTTTGCTTTTTGATCTTGCGTTATTTATACTGGAACACAAATATTGAAGTAAATAAATAAATAATAAGATGAATATAGGACAAATTAAATCAGCTAACTGAGTCTACGTATTGTTATATAATTACAAAATAAACAAAACATAATAATGCTAAATCAAAATTTAATAATTAAATAATAAAATTAATAATTGCTTTTAGATTTTCTATAATTTAAATCAAGTTAAAAAATAAAAATAAAAATAAAAAATAAAATTTAAAATAAACGTCATTTTTATGAATTGACTAATAAATAACAGACGTTGTATCAGAATAAGAATTAGAGGTCATCAGGAGGAACAGCTATGCTATCAGGTTTAGGCCCCTAGCTCCTCTACCCAACAGCAGCGGGGCCAAATACATGCTAATGATGTATTTCCTCTGAAATAACTATCTAGTATTCTTATTCTAATACAAAGTATATTATTTATTATCCATCCATAAAAATTTACCACTTAAGAGTTTAAATTTATTCTTTATATTATTGTGTTGATTTATATATTTTACTATTTTCTGCTTGATGTTATTTTTATAGTAACCTAGTTTAAAATATGTATCTATTAAATTATTTAAATGATTTTGAAGAAAGCCAATATCATTACATATTGTTGCAATTCTTAAAATTTCATTATTTAATGTATTATATTTTATATTATATGGTATGCATGAATGCTAATGCAAAAATATGTTTCTTGTAAATTTAAATATGTCATCTTTACGATATAAATTAATAGTAGTTTTAGTTAATGTTAATTTAATGTTCATATCTAGATATACACCTTCTTTATCATTAATAGTGGTTTTGTTAAGAATAAGGCTTTCTGGATAAATGTGCTCACTAATTGAATAAAAATCATTAGAATTAAATACACATATATCATCAATGTATCGAAACATATATTTAATATATTTATATTGTTTAGATTTAGTTTTTACACAGTTATGAACAAATTCATATTCTATGAAGCTTAAAAACAAGACAGCTATAATTGGGCTACTATTACCACCCATTGGAACACCTTTTACTTGTCTAAATATAGATGTCCCTACTTTTAAATAATTTTGATTTATCAAAATATTTAAGGATTCTATTAATTCAATTTTATCCATATATTTATATTTATTTGATGGTTTAATTTTTGTTAGATAGGCGTTATAATTATTATAACATATATATGTATATCTTTTTCCGAATATAAGGTTAATTAATTTTACTAACGCTTCTTTAATATCTACTAAATCTAGATTTAGTATAAAGCGTACTAAAATCGTATGTATTTATATTTTGAAAATTTATTCCTTTTGTCTGTTCTAAAAATTCTTTTGTAGAATTAATACTGAAATAGTGTTTTATACCAGTATTAATTTCGATTACCTTGCAATATTTTTTAAAATGTGCTTTAATTACTTTAAGTATTTTATTCATATAGACAGAAAGTGGTTTTAATGTACATTTAAACGCACTACATATGAACCTAGGTTTTATTGGATTTTTATGTAATTTTGGATTCCAATATAATATAGGTATAGTTTTATTATCTAATTCAACCTTTATACCCTTTTTATCCATTATAGAACAGTGACTTGTAATAATTGTTTCTAAACTCAACTCACTACGTTCATATGTTGGATTTACATTTAAATCATTAGAATTAACCTCTTTCATTAGTATATCATAATAAAGCTTTTTGCATATGAAGACAAAGTTATTACTAGCTTTATCAATAGTTGTTATTATATAATTATCCTTTAATTTAGTAAGTTCTTTATACATATCTTTATTAATTTTATCTTTCCTTTTATAATTGTTTGTTATTTTCATTTTATTTTTAATTTTATCAAATATATAATCTTTCCAAATTTTTATCTTAGATATATTCGAGCTTTCACTATTAATCAGCTTACTAAAGTAATCATTTAAGTTATTATATAACGAACTGTAAATTTTATTTTTGTCGTTGTTATTATTTAATCTATATTTATACCCTTTTGATAGCAGCTTTCTTAATTCACAATTTTCAATTAATTCTAGATTATGGGTACATATATGTTCATTTATTTTATCAAAACTAAGACTTTTACAATTGCATTCTGTTTCCATTATGTTTCTAATATTATCGTTACATATTGATTTTAATTCTTTATTATAATTACAAATTTTTCGTCCTAATGGTGGTAGGAGTTTATACCTTATTTTAGGAATATATTTACTTAAATCTGACCCTATTATTTCTTTACTTTTAGAATTATTTAAAAGTCCGGCTATATTTATGTTATCTATACATTTATTAATGAAGTTTATGGTTAATGTATATTTTCTATTGTTATTATTTACATTTATTGTACGATTATAGTATTTTGTATTACAATAACTGTCTATTATACAACTTAGCCTATCATAGTCGTTAATTAATTTGATTTATTGAACATATGATATCTTTAGAAAAACTTCTTATATTTACATAAAGATCTTTTAGCTTATTATCACTTAAAAGTTGTTTTAATATTTCTAATTGTTCATTTATATACATATCTTTTTTAATATTTTTAACTCTATTTTTCCTATTCCTTTTATCACCATGACTTCTTGGTTTGCGTTTAACCGGATTATTATAATATAGTTGTTTATTATGTATTATACTACTTCTGCCAATTCCTTGTACCACGTCATTCAATCCTAATGGGTACATGGAATTAAGCGTTTTAATCCAAAAATCTTCTTTTTCTAATAGTTTTTGATTTAATATTGAAATGTTTTCTTCGATAATATGTTCTAAAATAAATAATTTACAGTTTTTAATATCATGTCCTATTAATCTCATATGTTTATGAAATATAGTTTGACTATTATGCTGTATATTATATATGTGTTGCCTAAACCTAGTTTTTAACATTTGATATGTTTTTCCTATATATTGCAATCCACATGTGCATTGTATTAGATACACTACACCTGCGGTATTGCAGTTACAATTATTATTAATATTTAATGAAAAACATTTGTTTGTCGTATTACTTACGATACAATTATTATTATTTATAACATCACAAACTATACAATTTTTTCTGTTACATTTAAAAGATCTAAAATTGAAATCATTAGTACTTACGTATTTTTCCAATATTGTTGAGTACATGTAACTTTTAAGTCATAATTTTTAACGTTGCTTTTTCGGTGTCGCCACCTAGTTTAGTTGACTCAGACTAAACTTACAACGGGCCATCCAGCAGCATCTGACAGGGGGCTGCCCTGCTTAAGGCGGTTGCAGGCTGGAACAAGATCTATAAAGATCTACCACCTTCACTCCACGCGCTACGTGACCTAGCTATTGGCCATTACCTGGTCTCTTAAACGTGATCACGTGAAGCAGTTTACATTTTAAAGTGTAAACACCTTGGGATGCAAACTTCTCCCTTTTTTAAGAATTAATAATTCATCAAACTTGTTTGAAAATAAGAAAAAATAATAGTAAAGTCGTAACCAATAATACATAGTTTCAGTATTTCTGACAGAGGTCATATTACCGGGAAAACAAAGTCCACAGGTCAATAATAACATGCCAGTAGAACAAATTAAATCAGCTAACTGAGTCTACGTATTTAATATAATTATAAAATAAACAAAACAATAATGCTAAATCAAAATTTAATAATTAAATAATAAAATTAATAATTGCTTTTAGATTTTCTATAATTTAAATTTTCTATAATTTAAATCAAGTTAAAAAAATGAAATTTAAAATAAACGTAATTTTTATGAATTGGCTAATAAATAGCAGACTTTGTATCAGAATAAGAATTAGAGGTCATCAGGAGGAACTGCTATGCTATCAGGTTTCGGCCCCTAACTCCTCTACCAACATAGCAGCGGGGCCAAATACATGCTAATGATGTATTTCCTCTGATAAAACTATCTAGTATCTTATTCTAATACAAAGTATATTATTTATTATCCATCCATAAAAATTTGCCACTTAAGAGTTTAAATTTATTCTTTATATTATTGTGTTGATTTATATATTTTACTATTTTCTGCTTGATGTTATTTTTATAGTAAGCTAGTTTAAAATATGTATCTATTAAATTATTTAAATGATTTTGAAGAAATACAATATCATTACATATTGTTGCAATTCTTAAAATTTCATTATTTAATGTATTATATTTTATATTATATGGTATGCATGAATGCTCATGCAAAAATATGTTTCTTGTAAATTTAAATATGTCATCTAAATATATGGTATGTCATTTAAATAGGACAAATTTACATTAGGACATATGTAAAAAGTTGAAAACAATTCATTTACTATTTATACAGTTTTTTACACAAACAACTTTGATAGATAATATATACAATTTGAAGATACGTAAAAATCGAAATGTAACTACTTTCTGCTTTTGTTATTTTTCAATATTTGCTAATTACAATACTGTACCCGGTATATATGGATCATAACCTATATAAAATCCATATATGCTGCTAAATAACTGGACTTCGATCATCAGCTTCATCAGTCCAATGTATCACTCCGAAACGTTTCAAACCAACCAGCAGTCATCGTCAGTCGGATGAAGTTGTTAGGGTACGTTTCGACTGCTTTTGAAATCCTGTGAGAAATTCAGTGCCCTCGTAATCAACGGATACGCATTTGTGCCTTATATAAAGAATAACTAGAAGGTCCACACACGCAACAAGCCAGTAAAAACGCTTATGCACCTGAGCTTCGTATAGCATCGTGAGGAATTGCTGGTGTCTTTATAGTTATCACAAAAGCAGTCGAAACGTACCCTAACCACTTCATCCGACTGACGATGACTGCTGGGTGGTTAGGAACGTCTCGGAGTGATACATTAGACTGATGGAGCTGATGATCGAAGTCCAGTTATTTAGCAGCAAATATGGATTAAAAATCAATCGTAGCCAGCTTTGGCTCCTGGACCACAGTTTCAAGCGATTTTTCGCAATATATATATATATATATATATATATATATATATATATATATATATATATATATATATATATATATATATATATATATATATATATATATATATATATATATATATATATATATATATATATATATATATATATATTTGTTGTTACACCTGCCCTGGGACACACAATGGTGTACTCGTAAATAAATCACTTTATTTTCACCACAAACTTTTGACTTTATCAAACGAAGTGCTAAAAACAGTTACTTTCACATCGTTGCTTTCATAAAGAATAACACCTCCACCTCCTCCACTTTCACGATCACTGCGGAACACCAGGTAGTCGACACGAAAGTCTTCTTTCTGTAGATTTCTGTTTCGATCCGGCTCAAACGGTGAATAGACACAAACGGTGAATAGCCAGACATGTTCTAAGATAAGAGGCACAAAGGTATACTACCGGTCTAAGCGCACAATTAAATCAGCGCTGGTGCGAAGCGATCTAAATGCACGCGATAAGCAAGACCATTCGACAATCAGGTGTGATGAAAAGAGGTGTAAGTGCTGCCCTGCCATTAATGTGAACAGTGAGATTATAGGAAGTGCAACAAAGCAGCACTACAAGATCAAATAAAGTGCCTCCTGCAAAACAAAGGGAGTGGTGTATTTAGGAACGTGTGAAAAGTGCCAAGTACATTGCGTTGGTGAGACGAAGCATGCTTTAAAAGACCTTCTCAACAAGAGAATACACCACATTAAGATAGGGATGAATGCAAACGGGATAGCTTCACATGTGATTAAAGAAGGAAAGGATCACGATATGAGCTACCAGATTCTCGATATCGTGGACGATGAGGTAAAAAGAAGAGCGGTGGAGCAAAAGTGGATAGGAAAGCTCAACACCGACGTGCAGCCGGGCCTCAGCGACGATAAACACATATTCACATGGCGAGACGTAGGTTAACATTTCTCGGTTTTGTTTCTTTTTTCTTTCGGCGTGTATTCCTTTTGTTATGCGTGTAGTTCTTTAATTTGTGTTTGTGTTGTAGATAGACTGACGAAGACCCGGAAGGGTTGAGGCGTTTTAAACAAAACTATTGTTCCTGTCTTCTGCTCTTATTCTATACATATATATATGAATCCGACAGAAACAAGGATCCCAAGCTCTGGTTCAAATAACCATAGTGATACTTTCAATATATATAAAACAGATTTATTGAAGTTTCGGCCGAAGCCCTTTTCAATTGTAATTAACTTGAACATCTATAACTTTTCTAAGAAAAGTTATAAGTATTCAAGTTAATTACAATTGAAAGAGGCTTCGGCCGAAACGTCAATAAATCTGTATTGCTAATTGTTGAGTCAATTTAATTACTTTTAAAGTTATATATATGAGCCTGTTATCTTTAAGTTTAAATATAATATTGACTAATAACTTTATATAAGTTTAGCTGTATGTATATATCCTAGGTTACTCACTGCCAAATGAAGTTGTAACTACTAATATATAGTATTTTATTTACGTGAACAGAACCCACTTTTACATGTATTGATAAATCTATCAACATGACCCAGCGAGATCAATACGACTTTCTTATTGGGCATAACACGTGAGGGTAATTAATTTGTATTTAAGCAGTAATTGTGTCGTTATGGAGATTTAATTCTAGTCAAGCATTTGACAATATCATGAATATGCCTATATGGTAATGTAGTCAAAGCGACAGCTTGTAAGCACTCTGCCTGTAAAAATGCCTCGAAATATTATCAGGTCGTCTAGATTGGCATTAAATGACATTGCTCTTGTCTCTATCGTATTTCTCTTAGTAATTGTTAGTTTTATGATTAAATCTTTGCAAAACTTATACAATGCATAGTGAGATTATGTATTAACAAATATTTACATAATGTAGGCAAATAATTACCATATTAATAATCACAATATTAATATATGAGCATACCTTACTTCAAGTGCTCGATCTCGAACAACACATTTATGAGCTGCGAATTCAATGCTTTTTACTATAAATAGCATGTCACATCCATGAGATTCCTTACGCATATAATTAAGAAAATAATACCATTCGGATTCAGAATTAGCTGCGTTGACTCTTTCACTGAGGGCCTGTTCACGCATTATACTTGCGTGATATTTCAAAGATTTCCTTTTATGCGTTTTATTTGACTTTGTTGTTGTATTTCGAGTGTTCTCCGACAATCTCATAGAATGCCTACTTTGAGCATCGTCGTTATATGATGTGGAAATGCGAAATTGACTTAAGTTAAACTGATAAGGATGATACATCTGTAACTTGTCGTTCTGTTTTTGCGAATTAAACCTTTCATTATAATGATCAACGAATTGTAATTTCATATAAATTGGCTTCGACGAATAACATTTGGCATAAATAAGATCAACATTACTTAGATCAGTCGATAAAGAATTCATTATAAGGAAATGTTTATATCAAATACAGTAGCAGTTCACACAATCTAGGTCCCAATTACGATGTGTTCCCACTGTAATTGAAGTATATTTGTAAAGTGATAATCTGTTTTAAATAATTTACTAAAGGTTCGAATAAAATAATTTTTATATCTTGAACGTCTGATTTCTTTTTATCTATTGATAAAAAGCGCCAAATTAAAGCTTCACTTGTAACATTTTCGTTATTGACATTATTTCTAAATGCATCTTGGTCAGTACATCTTGGTATATCATATCGGTATATTTTTCTAAATTCATATTAAATTTCCAATTAAAATTTTAAATATACTCTGTTGTCGACTGATTTGAAAATAATATTATAATGCATATTCTACGAATTTGTAAAAACTAATTGCCCATTGTGTTATATTTTCAATCAGCAAACTGAGTCTACGTATTTAATATAATTATAAACAAAACAAAACATAATAATGCTAAATCAAAATTAAATAATTAAATATTAAAATTAATAATTATTTTTAGATTTTCTATAATTTATATCAAGTTAAAATAAAAAATTGAAATTTAAAATAAACGTCATTTTTATGAATTGACTAATAAATAACAGACGTTGTATCAGAATAAGAATTAGAGGTCATCAGGAGGAACTGCTATGCTATCAGGTTTCGGCCCCTAACTCCTCTACCCAACATAGCAGCGGGGCCAAATACATGCTAATGATGTATTTCCTCTGATAATAACTATCTAGTATCTTATTCTAATACAAAGTATATTATTTATTATCCATCCATAAAAATTTGCCACTTAAGAGTTTAAATTTATTCTTTATATTATTGTGTTGATTTATATATTTTACTATTTTCTGCTTGATGTTATTTTTATAGTAACCTAGTTTAAAATATGTATCTATTAAATTATTTAAATGATTTTGAAGAAAGCCAATATCATTACATATTGTTGCAATTCTTAAAATTTCATTATTTAATGTATTATATTTTATATTATATGGTATGCATGAATGCTCATGCAAAAATATGTTTCTTGTAAATTTAAATATGTCATCTTTACGATATAAATTAATAGTAGTTTTAGTTAATGTTAATTTAATGTTCATATCTAGATATACACCTTCTTTATCATTAATATTGGTTTTGTTAAGAATAAGGCTTTCTGGATAAATGTGTTCACTAATTGAATAAAAATTATTAGAATTAAATACACATATATCATCAATGTATCGAAACATATATTTCATATATTTATATTGTTTAGATTTAGTTTTTACACAGTTATGAACAAATTCATATTCTATAAAGCTTAAAAACAAGTCAGCTATAATTGGGCTACTATTACCACCCATTGGAACACCTTTTACTTGTCTAAATATAGATGTCCCTACTTTTAAATAATTTTGATTTATCAAAATATTTAAGGATTCTATTAATCCGATTTTATTTATAATTCAATTTTATTTATAATTCAATTTCGGCAATATTCAATACTATTTGAACATGAAAAAATTTATTGTAAATTTCAATATGTAATATTTACCAAGTAGTTTTTAAATTAATCAATGTTTTGAAAAAATAATTTACTTACATGTACATGTTTTAAATGATGATTTATTTATTTTGTATCATTCAACTTTTTGAATTATTTTGTTTTAAATAATAACTTTTTAACTCGATTTGGTTAGTTAACACTGCGTATATCTATTAAATACAAAGTTAGCTTATTAGCACATCCTGATTTTCAGTAGATCGGCAATATTCAACGTTGTATCGATAAATAAAATACAGATGATGAATAGCTATTTTTCTACTTTCTATGTATAAGCGAATTTATTATTAGCCCTTTTTCTTTTATATAATGTGCAACTGATTGTCCATTAAGTACTAATAACCATCCATTCAAGGAACTCAAAAAGTTACCAGAATTCTTCCTGATCAAGCATGTCAGCGATTGAATATAAGTGGATGTGATGAAAACAATTGTAGAAAATCTGCCACTTAAGAAGGATCAAGATAGATCCGAAACGTTTGTACTTCAAATAAATAAATTTTATCCTTCATAGCCTGATTATCTATTATATATATTCACAAGGTTAGTAATTTTACTGTTCTAAATCGTGAATTGGAGGAGCTTCCTCCATTTAAGAAACTCGTTAATTTGGTTAACATTACTCCTATAATTCCAAAACCAGTATTTCAACGAATTTCTGAGAAAATTTATGAATACACAACCTAATAGAGTTATGATTAACTCTGCAAGAGTGATGAATAACTACAACCAGATATCCTTCGTATCCTCGGACTTAGCCACCTCTTTTGCTAAGTTCTTCAATGAAAATTGTTCCCATAAAAGAACTCTAGTACCAAAGCCTATTATGTCGTCGGTAAAGATTACTAATATTACCCCCGACCTAGAAAAAGAAGATATCGCAGAGCTTCAAAAGCGTTATTCCCTTCAAAACATTAGATTTATTAAAAACAAAAACGACCTAACTCTTACTATTGCATTCGCAAATACCAAGAGGACAATGCCCATCTCCTGTCTACTGCAGCATTCAATCATTTCATGGGTTGCAATCTAAACTTTACAATTGCAAATACGGACAATGTTACATTTCCACATTGTGACAAGGGTCACAAGTGGTGACACTGGAACTTTACCTGTGGTAGGATGAAGAAATGCGCAGTGTATGGATATGATGAATCCGTTCATGACGCACAATGCAAACTAGCTTAAATATGCACGAATTGCGGCCTCGAACATCCTGCGTGGTCAAGAAGATGTTCAGCATTCAAGGACTATGTGAGAAAACACAGTATAGAATAATGTCTAATCTGTCTAATTTGGCAGTTTGGCGAATGCACCCTCTAAGCCTTCCATAATATCTCTTCATGTTGCTAAATCTTCAAAGAAGAGATCAAAATCAAATTCTTCAAGTGTGGATTCTAAGAAGAGATTCACCCCTCTTCAAAGAAAGTAATCCTGTTATTACCAAGCAGAATGTAATTACCAAGCAGAATGTAAACTTCTGTAAATTGGCAGATGGGGTTACGACGAGAAATGATGATAACGACCTTGGGTAAGTGTCTCTAACGTATCCGGCTGGGTGTGGGAAGGTTAACCTTCTCACCTTCTGTTAGGACTAGGAGGAGGCATCCCACTCCAGCTAACTTAACACAATGCAAAGTATTCAAGAGCCTTTTTCATTGAATATCCTTCAGTGGAATTCGGGAGGTGTTTCTGCCCTTAGCCTTCTATTTGGTAGATACACAGATGTTATAGTACTTCATGAGACGCGGTCTATCCGTATTGACCTAGGACATAACTCGATTTATATCTAAGCACATTTATATCCACTATACTCCATACATAACCCCACCTCAGTCATCTTCATCTCAAGGTTTTTTAACCCTAGTAAAGAGCTCCTTAAGATCATCGCTCATACTAAACTATTCTTGTCCAGCCCTGTTTTGTTTAGCTATATCACTCTGTAAAAACGGTAAACACATCAGCATAGTCAATATCTACATACGGCCAGGATAAATTCACAAGAACCGTGATCTCCTGGATCGTATATTAGGTAGTAGCTATGACATGTTACTTGTTGACTTCAACGACAGAACTGGTCGTTGGATTAATGCAGCAAACCGCAGAAAAAGAACGACTATCTTATTCACAAACCACCATCCTCCACCTTTTATTGCTCAACAACTAATTCACTCCTCGACATTATTGGTACATAAGATGTGGTTGTTGAAATCCATATGTACTAAGCAGTCGCGCCAACATCAGACCACCTCTCATGATCTTATTCGTTGGCGGATAGAGGAAGATACGTTGCTTAAAATGAGGTTTTACTTTGATCCCATCAGAGTGTTCTTTTAGGCAGCTGCTATCCAACTCTTCCCTAGAATTGGTAATGAGAATTTGACCGAATTTTATTTCTACCTCTCATCGCAAGCTACCGCGTTGCTTTTGACTACCTATGAAGGTCGCATATACAATCCCACTCCAAAAAACTCAAAGTCCTCGCTAAATTGCTACATCTTCTCAATCTCTCTGTTTCCGCCAAACAAACCATATCGAATGAATACTGAAGCTCTCTATATATAGGTTCCAGCTGAGAAGGAATAAGGCAAACATTGCTCACCTTAACCCTCTCAGATTTCCTTCTGAAAGATATTCAAGAAGGAGAAGTTTGTCTGCTAGAAGAATAAAGCCTTGGTTTAGATTAGTAGCATAAGCCCTGACAAAGTATTAGAGGAGTAAATATCCTTACATAATAATGGAGCCACTTAATCTCCTCAACCAATTCCGCCTTGGTGTGACTTCAGGAGTAGGGATCTATCTTTCACAGATATCCTAAACTCCTAGGGGCCACTTCCGGGCACCTCCAGATTCCACGCGATACTCTCCACTTGGGTCTGTCAACTTTTGACAGACAGTCGGAGAAAGGATGTCGCTATCACAATGCTAGAGGACTCAATGCTGCAGGGCTCAGATCCTTGTGAGCCTGAGGCCGTGACACAATGAAGAATTCATGAACGACCTGACTGACTTTTTTATTGTTTTCTTTTCTGCATGTTTTTCTTTTAAAACTTTTTAGTGGCTATATAGTTAACAAAATCTTTATTGTTGTAATAGATAATAAATATCCATTATATATAATAAATATTTGTTTCACGTATGCTGCCCTATGCACGGTGCTCACCAACTGCTATCGGAAACATCCAATACATGCAGTTGACGACGAAATAATCACATCGGAGGAAGACTTTACACGGATATATCCCCTTGCAATGGCAGCCTTTGCTACTGCGTATGTCCCCTTAATTATCGACTTATGCAGATGCGACGAAACTGTCTTACATCGATGATGTGCAGACGATGGTTGTTGTGTGGGTACCATCAGCGGTCTTCATAAGGTCATGTAGCGTTTATGCGAAATCGGAAATGAGTATGGTTTTAATGTCAATACCGAAAAGTGTAAGATACTCGTGCGTCCAAGCAATGCAAGTTCCGCGAGAGTTTTTGACGAGAACGGACCAAAATTTATATTTATAACTGAAGGTCTAATTCTTTTAGGATCGCCATGTGGCACAAAGGATTACGTAGAAGATACGATTAGAAGAAAATTAACTGGTTGGATCGCAATGCTGAATGAGCTATCACAAATAGCTTAGGTTGATGCGCAAGTAGCATATTACGCTTTCAGCTGTGGACTCCAACAAAAATAGAAATATTTGATGCGCACTTGCCCAATAAGTCCGGAGTTACTGCAGTCATTCCAAGACAGTCTGATAAACGTTTTCATTCCAAAATTAACAGGTCAGAATAGAGTTACCAGCGCGATGTTTAAGACTTATACATTGCCATTGCGAATCGGTAGTTTGAATATACTGAACATAGTGGATGAAGCTGAAGTGGAGTACGATAAGTCAAAGCGAATGTGCAGGCCACTATGCGAAGACAAGATCTGAACAGAATTGAGGGAGTCTCAATTATTAATTGCACGTCAAATAATGGGTGGAAAGCGCGACAGTAGGCGCTGAATTTTTCCAACTCTTGTCCTGTGCGAGCGATAGAGGAGCGTCATGTTGGCTAACGGCACGTCCAACACGTCTTCGTTGCGGAAGTGGATACTCAACAATTTCATGACGCAATATGCGCTGCTTATAGCCTGCAAAGAAACAAGGTTGCTTTAAATTGTGCGTATGGACAGCTTCCTCCATATCACATGCTCTATCTTGCAGGGTTGGAGGTAATACTCTTATTAGGCACGATCTTATGCGCAATCTTATAGCGGAAGAGTTGTATGATGTTTGTAAGGACGTAATAATTGAGTCGCAACTACGACCGGTTGTCTATGTATGATTATTGAAGTCACGGTACTGGTGAGCTCCTTTAGAGCGAAACGCGTCTACCGTTGTTGAAGTTTGTCGTCGTCACACATAGGATGACTGGGCATACTTTGCGACTTTGAATATTGCGAGAATAACTCGGTTTTATTTATTGATCTGATGAGGATATATTGAATGCTGCCTGGTGTTTATGCCTCCTCACATAGTGATACATATAGGCTTGTATGAGATCATGAATATCGTTTGAAATCGGGACTGGTAATAGTTCCGATTAGAAGGTAATAGTCCCGATTAGAAGGTAGTAGTCCCGGTTAGAAGGTAGTAGTCCCGGTTAGAAGGTAATACTCCCGATTAGAATGTAATAGTTCCTTCTGCAGTAGAAGAAAGATATAACACCAAATGTTTATATAAACCAAGTTTATGGCTGCAATATGTTCACGATGTATTTTGTGTTTGGGATCATGATCAAGAAAACCTAATCGAATTCATCGATTGTCTAAACTCCGAATCGAAACTCACATTCACGAGCAGCACAGAGCAAGACGCTACCGTATTCAACTTTTTTGACTTGAAATTTTCCAAAACAAGTACTAAATCATGGGAAACGTATATGTACCGCAAGTTTGGAGATACACGTAATCTCATACATGCAAGTAGTACGCATCACCTCAGGATAAAACGCTTACTAATAAGAAACGAAGAGATCAGAGCAAAGAAAATTTGCTCGAACAAAGTCGAACAAATTTTCTTCGAACGTTGCCTTCTAGATCTTCATAAAGAATTTGTTGACTGAGGCTACACTCATAAATTGATACGAAGACAGTTTGAAGATGTGAGGAAAATGCAACACGCTAAACTTTTGATATACAAAAATAAAGATCTAAAAGAAGCAAACAATCGATTCTGGACGGTGATACACTACTATCCCGCGCTAGTAAGTCTTCAATCAGCCATAAATAGAGCAATTGCCAGAACTCAACTGCAAGATTTCCGTCATCCAAAAGTAGGATTTCGAACAACATTGACACAAAAATTTGCTAACAAAGAAGCCACAGAGGATCGGATGAGTAAACTTTGTGATGACAAGAGGTGTAAATGCTGCACCGATATGAATACGCACAAAATTTTTCAAGTGCTGTTACAGGTTTACGGTATCCCATTGAAGGTGCATGTACATGCAAATCTGATAACATAGTTTATCTATGTGAATGCACTCAATGTCATCAACATACATAGGCGAAACATCGGGACCAATAAACATACGCATGAACAACAGACGTGCGGACATCAAGCAAAACGCACTGGCCGTGACGGTGCTGCAAATCACATAGTAGCAAATGTCACATATTCAATGAAGGTGACGATTGTTGCAGGCAACTTTGCAAATGTTGCAAAGCGCAAACTATGCGAGTAGCAGTGGATCGCTCAATTAATGTGTGACAGTACATTGAACGCACATCACAGATGCCGCCTTCCGTGAGTTGGAATAAATAGTGTCAAAACTGGACAAAAAGCAGCTATAAAGAGAGTTGCTGACGGAGATTTTAGTTAAAAGCCGAAATCTTCTAATACGTCATTGTATTATGCTACTGACAATAACACAATTTGTGACTGATTTTACCCAGAAGAGAAAACATATTGAACAACGGTGAATCGGACGACTGAGCACAGATGAACCATCTGGGATGAATACTGATAAGCACATTTATCGATGGGCAAAATATGGATGAGCAGTTGCCCTTAATTTCTGCTAGTGTCAATATTGTCTATTTTTATTGCTATTTCTGTTTCATGTGACAACGTTCGTGTTATAATACCGATTTTATGTGCTCTTAGATAATTCTGAAGAAGCCCTTTATGGGTGAAACGTAAATAATATATTTTCAATTCTTGTCTCTGCGAGCTGTTTGTTATATTTCACTTGTCTAAATGTTGGACCAGGATGCGATGGTCACAGACGGTAGTATTCCACCATCGCAATATTATATATATAATCTTAACAGTTTCGTTTGAATCGGAATTGCTCGAGATTGCGATTAGCAATTCTTTCCATATGTTTGGGTAGGTGTTTGAATCGAGAATATTCTTCAGCCTGCAAACTCTTGTCACTCCTAGGTTGCAATGTGATAGCCGGCAGCCATCGTCAGTAAGATGAACTATCACACGCCGTTTCGGCTGCCTCTGTAATATTATAAAAATCTATGTCCGACATTTAGCTGAAATTGTGGGTGGCGTTAGCTCTTAAATCCTACAATTTGCAATGCAGACCATCATTAACAATCAGAGGATCAACCTTTCGGATGCTTGACTGTGAGAAACTAAAGTTTGATCATCGAAAGCATCAGAAAGTTTGATCATCTGGTTGTTAATGATAGGTCTGCATTTTAAACTGTAGGATTTAAGAGCAATCCCCACCAACAATTTTAGCTAGATGTCGGAAGTACATTTTTATAATGTCACAGAGGCAGCCGAGACGGCGTGTGATAGTTCATCTTACTGACGATGGCTGCCGGCTATCACATGACCGTCTAGGAGTGACGAAGTTTGCAGACTGAAGAATATGCTCGATTCAAACACCTACCCATATATGTATTGTTAAAGTATAAATTGAAAAGCAGTCCAGGATCCACGAGAGATTCCATTTATATTTCTTAAATGTTCAGAATGAAACTGGGGCGAACTACATCTATTTACCCAAGTGTGCGCACAGTAATCCAATGAACTCAAACCGTGTGTAATCGAACGCAAAACACAACGCTAGACACGTGTTTCGTCCTTACGGGACTCTTCAGTAGCGTGAACATGACTCTTATCCAATGGCACATTAACACACACTGAAACAAATCTATGTAGTTCTCTGCTGATCTATAAACAGATTCAATTATATTTTGTTAAAGTATAAATTGAAAAGCAGTCCAGGATCCACGAACTCAAACCGTGCGTTCGATTACACACGGTTTGAGTTCATTGGATTACTGTGCGCACACTTGGGTATACTGCATAAAAATGACTTTTGCAAAATTATCGCCGCAAATCTTCGCCAAACTTTATTGTGCCCTAGTAAGACCACATCTTGAGTATTGTGTACAGGCAACCTTTCCAACGACCAGGAGTGAGTTGAATAACTTGGAAAGTGTAATGAGACGAGCTTCTCGGATGTGTTGTCAAGGAAGCTTTATTTCAAGATTAAGATGTTTGAACGTTTTATCAGTGAGGTATCGGTATCTTTTTCTTGATCTGATTACACTTTGGAAAATTGTACATTCAGCTGATGGCTTTCCTTTGGGTGTAGTTAGATTTCGAGATAATTCGAGATTGCGAGGCCATTGTAAGATGCTTTTTAAAAAATTACCGGGTAAGCTGCGAAAATTTTACAGACTGTCTGAACGGGCAGTAGATGTTTGGAATAGTTTGCCTGAACCTATCGCTGCCATCACCAATTTCCTCGCTTTCAAAAACAGGGTTCGACGTTGGATATACGTCCAGGCTGATTTGTCACCTTTTCTAACCTACCCATTTGGTTGATCTTTTTTCTGTATTGTGTGATCGGCTTAAAGCCTTATGGCTAAGTCTGAACTTGATAATAATAATAATATCTAAAATGTTCAGAATGAAACTGGGGCGAACTACATCTATTTACCCAAGTGTGCGCACAGTAATCCAATGAACTCAAACCGTGTGTAATCGAACGCAAAACACAACGCTAGACACGTGTTTCGTCCTTACGGGACTCTTCAGTAGCGTGAACATGACTCTTATCCAATGGCACATTAACACACACTGAAACAAATCTATGTAGTTCTCTGCTGATCTATAAACAGATTCAATTATATTTTGTTAAAGTATAAATTGAAAAGCAGTCCAGGATCCACGAGGGATTCCATTTATATTTCTTAAATGTTCAGAATGAAACTGGGGCGAACTACATCTATTTA
>WNNJ02003007.1:0-73579 GCA_012934845.2 Pomphorhynchus laevis
ACTTGATTTTTTCAGAGGAAATCTGAAAATATCAGGATTCAAAAATATAATTTTACTGGACAATTTTTAAAAAATACTCATTTGTTTAAAGCATATTTTGAATTGATCTTAATAAATACTATCTAATCTTCATACTATTAATAAAGTTTATACAAACTTCATAAATAAAAAATTTATATATTTTTCATAAATAAAATTTTTTATCGTTGCTGTTAATTTTCAAAGAAACATGAGCAATGGTCAAAACATTAAACAAGAAACGAAGATGTAATTCTACATTTTAATCGTAATTTCGATATATAATGTCTAATAAAAATATAATTTTTTTATTATTTAGCAGTTTTTACTATTTCTTATAGCAAATAAAAATAAAGATTAGATTAATGCTTTATTTTTAAATTTATCAGCAATTATAGTTTTAAAATTTATATTGCAGTATAGCATTTATGTTATTGATATCGATCTTTTTCAATTGTTCCTCCGGCAATTATTATCGCATGGATCATATATGATATAATTGTAATTACATATTTTAAATTTATTGTAAATATATGTGATACTAGAAGATGAAATAAACATATTTTTAACAATATTATTATAATATTTCTTTTATATTTTCAATAATTTATTTATTTGTTAGTAACTGATAAATTTACATAATTAAAGTTTCCATAATATTGACTAATAATATGGAATCATAATGTATCGAATGTAATAATGTATGAATGTTGCTGAATCCGTCATAAAAAAAGGATTTATTTTAACGTGGCAAAATAAATAAAGAAGGTATGACAGGAACGAAGCGATAGCGAGTTGGGGCGAGTATCGTCTAAGAAAGGAAGGTTGATGACCTTCTTTTCATGTCCCACATGTGTTAATAAAACATAAGTAGTTAAATCCAAAGCAGAGTGAGAGGCACAAAAGCGCTTTGATTGTGAAAAAGCTCCAAGCTTTTTAACAGAAAATATTATTGTGATCGTATTATTATTGCACTAAAATATTTCAATGGTTTAATGAATATTTTGCAAATGTGAGAACCTACATTTCAAACACAATAAAACAAATTTATGCTCAGACACATGGACGAAACATTAAGTGTTTTAAATATTTTTCGGAATTGAATGAGTCTAGCATAATGATGGGATAATAATGAAATTTAAATAATATATTAAATATTATATATAATATTTAATATTATATATAATATTAAATAATATTTAATATTATATTAATAATATTTATTAATAAATATTATTAACATTTAATAATATTTAATAAACATTTATAAATAATTATAAATATTTGATAAACACATTTTGAACAATTTGTAATTCTATTCATATTTTTTAGGTCATATTCGCAAGCGCTTTTGTCAATTAAAACATTGGTAACCTAAAGTTAATTATTCACTGCCTAAGTGATTTGTAATTGGACTATAAAAAGACATTTTTTTATTTACGCTAAAAAATCAATGAATCACTGCGTCAGTATTAACATTGAAAACAACTCACGAAATTGCTGTTCGTTGTATCACAGTATATACTCTGCATTGTATTTCTATCTATAACCTGTTTCCGTTTAAACAATTGTTTCAATGCATTCCTGGCAAACATCGATCAATATTTATTCACGTTCTAAAAATTACATTTATAAAATATATTAAAGGTTATATATTTATATATTTAAATATATAAAACGTAGAAACGTATGCACTGTACGGATTGCATCGAATTTCAAATATTATAAATAAAAATGGATCGCGTTCAGGTACATAAATAATTATTTGAACGGAAGACGGAACATAATAATTATATTTTTTTATTTAAGCAAGCAGTAAGGTAGTTGCAAAACTAAAAATTTATGTGTAAAATTTGTAAAATTTAAGATACAAAATTTAAATTTATAATTTAATTAACATTTAAGTATACGAAATAGATTTCCAGCGTAGGTCATTTAATCTGTGAAATTTAATGATGTTATACTGCTCTATTATTTAATCCTAAACAAATGCAAACTAACAAATGCGAATTTCATCACGAACCAGTTACAACACGATCCAACCGTTAACAATATCCTGCACTGACGTTAGTACTCAGTGGACCGTTAGGACATAGACACTGAGAATTGACGTTTTGTTGAAACGTTAGTGAAAAAACAAGAAACAAGAAACTATACTTTTACTTAACGGAAGTGATTTAATTATAATGTCTACAATCAGAACAAATATATTGAAAATTCTTAGCTAGCTTTTTATCCGAGAAAAATAAGAAAAATAATTTTATTTTTGAATTTTCGTCAATGCAATTGGCCTCTTCGGAAAACACTAATCTTGGACAATTGACGACATAAAATCGGAAGAATTTGATCGGTGTTTTGTTAAACTTATCCGGAGGTAATTTTAAGTTGCTTTTATTGCCTTGCATGGTTGATAGGTCGTCATCATTTCTGCTGTGCGTTTATTAAAGACCACATCTATGTTGTGTTGAGGCAGCAAGTACAATAACAACATTCTAAGCAGCAGTAGTAAGACCTTCGACATTTAACTACATGATTTGTACACGTGGTGATACTGTCAGCGTGGTCCGATTGGGATACATGTACGCACATTGAAGGTGTCGATGACGAGATGGGAGAATTTAAATGGAATTTGATTTGAAAATTATAGGTTAATTGGTTTTAGTGCTACAATTAGTTTCGTTTGAAGACTACTAACAGTAAGGGCCGCATGAAGGTTTTAGCTTCCTCCCTAACTGATGACATAGTATATATTGAATAAAAACGGAAGAATTAAACTGATATGTTGTTCAACCAAACTCTTGTCTGACCGTAATTTTAAGCATAATTGATTTTATTGCCTTGCATGGCTGATACAATTTCGATGTGCAGCGCCTCCTTGATTAACGGACGACGTGTATCTGACTCAGATTTAAGAACAGTTGTATTGTCGAAATAAATCGTATGTGAACTGTTTAACTAATGATTAAATATTGCTGAAGAAACGTCGCCTCTTTTAATATTACCCTTATGTTGTTCAAGTCTATTTAGTAGTTCTTGTTTAGTTTTGTCGATGTATACTTTGTTGCAATCTTTGCAAGGGATGCGATACACTACTTCATTTTTTGAATATAATGGTTTGGTTTTGAAAAAGGAGGTCGGAAATGTCGTATTTTTGATAAATTATATTTTGTTGCCTATTAGTCTTCAGCGAATAGATCAATTATTGCACCCTTCCGAAATGTAAGTGGTAGAAAATAAATTGTTACTGATAACTTTATTTTAATTTTCCTCGACTTAGTTCCTCAAAATTGAATAAATAGAATTCTTTAATAATTTGATAAATCAAAATTATTTAAAAGTAGGGGCATCTGTATTTAGACAAGTAAAAGGTGTTCCAATGGGTGGTAATAGTAGCCCAATTATAGCTGACTTGTTTTTAAGCTTTATAGAATATGAATTTGTTCATAACTGTGTAAAAGCTAAATCTAAACAATATAAATGTATGAAATATATGTTTCAATACATTGATGATATATGTGTATTTAATTCTAATAATTTTTATTCAATTAGTGAACAAATTGATCCAGATATCCTTATTCTTAATAAAACTAATATTAATGATAAAGAAGGTGTATATCTAGATATGAACATTAAATTAACATCAATTAAAACTACTATTAATTTATATCGTAAAGATGACATATTTAAATTTACAAGAAACATATTCTTGCATGAGCATTCACGCATACCATATAATATAAAATATAATTCATTAAATAATGAAATTTGTAACGATATTGGCTTTTTTCAAAATCAAAAAAAAATAATTTAATACATGCATATTTTAAATTAGTATAAAATAAATTACTATAAAAATAACATCAAAGAAATATATAAATATAAATCAACACAGTTTTTAAATAAATTTAAAAACATAAACGGAAAATTTTTATGAATTTTAAATCAAACTGATAATATAAAGATATGTATACTGAACATATTTTGATATATTTATATCAAAAGGATATAAATATAGATTAAATAATAACAACGACAAAAATAAAATTTACAATTCGTTATATAATAACTTAAATGATTACCTTAGTAAGCTGATTAATAGTGAAAGCTCGAATATATCTAAGATTAACATTTGGAAAGATTATATATTTAATAAAATTAAAAAAAAATGAAAATAACAAACAATTATAAAATTTACATTATTCGTTCTATAAAAACTGTTAATCAGCTTACTACTAATCAGCTTACTAATTATTAATTAATAATTATTAAAAAATTAAAATTAAAAATAAAATGAAAATAACAAACAATTATAAAAGGAAAGATAAAATTAATAAAGATATGTATAAAGAACTTACTAAATTAAAGGATAACTATATAATAACAACTATTGATAAAGCTAGTAATAACTTTGTCTTCATATGCAAAAAGCTTTATTATGATATACTAATTAAAGAGGTTAATTCTAATGATTTAAATGTAAATATAACATATGAACGTAGTGAGTTGAGTTTAGAAACAATTATTACAAGTCACTGTTCTATAATGGATAAAAAGGGTATAAAGGTTGAATTAGATAATAAAACTATACCTATATTATATTGGAATCCAAAATTACATAAAATCCAATAACACCTAGGTTCATAAGTAGTGCGTTAAAATGTACATTAAAACCACTTTCTGTCTATATGAATATAATACTTAAAGTAATTAAAGCACACTTTAAAAAATATTGTAAGGTAATCGAAATTAATACTAGGATAAAACACTATTTCAGTATTAATTCTACAAAAGAATTTTTAGAACAGACAGAAGGAATAAATTTTCATAATATATATACATACGATTTTAGTACTCTTTATACAAATTTAGATTTAGTAGATATTAAAGAAGCGTTAGTAAAATTAATTAATCTTATATTCGGAAAAAAATATGTACATATATATGTTATAATAATTATAACGCCTATCTAACAAAAATTAAACCATCAAGTAAATATAAATATATGGATAACATTTAATTAATAGAATCCTTAAATATTTTGATAAATCAAAATTATTTAAAAGTAGGGACATCTATATTTAGACAAGTAAAAGGTGTTCCAATTGTTAGTAATAGTATCTAAATTATAACTTACATATTTTTAAACTTTATAGAATATGAATTTGTTCATAACTGTTTAAAATATATATCTAAATTATATTAAGATATGAAATATATGTTTTGATATATTGATGATATATGTGTATTTAACTCTAAATATATTTTTATTCAATAAGTGATTTCGAATCCTAATGAGTTAGGGGCCGAAACCTGATAGCATAGCAGTTCCTCTTGGTGACTTCTAATCCTTATTCTGATACAACGTCTGTTATTTATTAGTCAATTCATTAAAATGACTTTTATTTTAAATTTCAATTGTTTATTTTAACTTAATATAAGTTATATAAAAGCTTATAACAATTATTAATTTTATTATTTAATTATTGAATTTTGATTTAGCATTATTATGTTTTGTTTATTTTATAATTATATTAAATACGTAGACTCAATTAGCTGATTTAATTAAATCGTGCAAATCTTACAGGCAAAATGGAAACAATTATACAAACTAATGAATTTTTTTAAAACTAATTAAAATTAATATAAAATTTTATACATAAATAGTAAAATTAATTATTTATGATAAACTCGATAAAATCTAAAAACAATTATTAATTTTATTATTAAATTATTAAATTTTGATTTAGCATTATTATGTTTTGTTTATTTTATAATTATATTAAATACGTAGACTCAGTTCGCTTATTTGATTAATCTATATTTATACCCATTTAATAGCATTTTCTTATTAATTCACATTTTAATAAAATTGATTTGATTCATCAGAGGAAATACGTTATTAGCATGTATTTGGCACTGCTGCTGTGTTGGGTAGAGGAGTTAGGGGCCGCAACCTGGTAGCATAGCAGTTTCTCCTGATGACCTTTAATCTTATACTGATAAACGTCTGTTATTTATTAATCAATTCATAAAAATTAAATTTTATTTTAAATTTCAATTGTTTATTTTAACTTGATATAAGTCATATAAAATTTTATATCAATTATAAGATTATAAGATTAAATATAATATTATAATCATAATCATAAGATTATATAATTGATATAATTATATTAATAATTATATAATTGTCATATAATTGTCATATAATTGTCATTATTTATGTTGATTTATTGATTTAGCATTATTATTTTATATTTTTTATTCATTATTAATTATTTATTTATTATTTTATAATTATTTTAAATACGTAGGCTCAGTTAGCTGAATTGATTTATACTATATCTGTTGACGTCGTGGTATTTTTGTATCAAACTGCATGTTTTTTAGCCAAATGATGACAGAAAGTTTTATACGAAGCAATTATTCGGAGAAATTGCAAGGAAAGTTTGTGCGTTTTAGGTAGTATATACAAAAAGACGCCATCGGCATCCGATGATAGAGTTTTATTATAAAACGTTATCGAGAATAGTCGAAATTATCAGCAGGTAGGCTGGTGCACAATCAAATGATACAAACATTTTTCCTTGTTCAAAATCAAGCTGATGCCAAATCAAATACATTTAATTAAGCAACAAACATATATTAAATAGTATTGACTTAATTGTAATATTTCAAACATATAGTAGCATCGAGAAGCAAATATATCTGACGCATAAATAATAGCATTACGATGCATGGAATCAATTTTAATAAGCTATATAATCATATATAATACAAATTAGTATTATTGGCATCTACCACAAAGTATTGATTATATTAATTCCCAGCTTGACGTTTGGCATTGCGATTTATTCATAAAATTGTAATCAGTTATAATTCTTTTATAAACCAGAAATTTTCGGTTTATTTCCTTGATAATCAGCATAAACTTAACGTTTCGCCGATATTCGGTTCTTGTATTTTTAATCAAGAATATCAAATACTTATTATTAATAATAACTCAATTGTGAGTATCATATACAATTATGCTAACTGAGCATCAATGTTACAGTTATTCTATTTTTTATTAGTTCACCCAATCTATTTGTGTACCAACTCGTAGGCATCTAATGTACATTTGCATTATATGTACAAAGTATCTAGTTTAGTAAATCGTGTTTTTCTTTCAAAATTGCTTAATTATTAAGTTAATGTTAATACATTATTGTTGTGAACTAACTTAATGTTATATTGTACACTCACTCATCTGATAACTGTTTTTAGATTTATTAAATAAAATATAATCAAATCAGCTAACTGAGTCTATGTATTTAATATAATTATAAAATAAACAAAACATAATAATGCCTAATTAAAATTAAATAATTAAATAATAACATAAATAATTGTTATAAGCTTTTATATAACTTATATCAAGTTAAAATAAACAATTGAAATTTAAAATAAAAGTCATTTTAATGAATTGACTAATAAATAACAGACGTTGTATCAGAATAAGAATTAGAGGTCATCAGGAGGAACTGCTATGCTATCAGGTTACGGCCCCTAACTCCTCTACCCAACATAGCAGCGGGGCCAAATACATGCTAATGATGTATTTCCTCTGGTAATATTTGATTATATAGTATCTTATTCTAATACAAAGTATATTATTTATTATCCATCCATAAAATTTTTAGCTTAATAGTTTAAATAAATTTTTTATTATATTTTGTTTTCTTATGGGAAATTATAAGAAAAATAAAAACTCGTTTTAGATTTATTAAATAAAACCATCTGTGGTATTTTCTCCTATAAGTTTACTTATTCAGAGCCCTTATTTCTCAACAATTATAAATAATGTATTAAGTTTAATAATCGTGCATATATACACATTCTGCGATCAAATTATACACGATTGAATATATACACTATATCTGGTTTTAAAAACTGTCAAGTGAATTTAGTCAACAAAAACAATACAATAAAACAGTCATGCCGAAAACACGGAACCCTAGAATGTCCCAACCTATGTTTAACTACAAGTTAGTTGTGATAGAAAGTGTTGTAATGTATGGAAAACTATTAGTATATTTTCATCGGAGAAAGACAATATTTTTGATAAGGAGTTCATATGTGGGTATAGTTGCGTCACATTGCTTAATAATTTAGTTAAAGTAGCAAATGCGTGCCAACTGCACGCTTACAAGTCCACTAACAAACAAATGAAAAAGTCAAACAGATAAATTGTTATAATGGGATCGGATCGAATTTGGCGTTTGAAGCACGACAGGGAGGTTGATTAGCTAACATGAATAGGCAGATGATTCAACGAGAGAGGAGAGTCCACAAGGAAGAAGCGGAAGCCAAAATAGGTAGAGTAGTTTGGGACATGTAAAAGACGGGAAATACGGGAACGCAAGTAACAGTAAGCAGGACGAAAATTGCCGAGAAAAGGAAGGTTGAGAAATGAAGGGGTATGAAAAGTTAAACGGCGGAAAGCAATGAGAAGAGTGATTTGAATAAGACAATAAATAGTAGGCAAATCGATAGAAGCAAAATGGTGGGATGTATGATCAAAACGTTGAAGACGGAGGAGAATTCGGACGTTTGCGTGACGATGCGTTGTAGTGGAAGAAGAGTGGATTTAAGTGAGTTGGAAAATAGAATAAAACAGTAATCAAGTCTTCAGAATAGGAAAGAAGATATTAGAGTCATGCAAGAAGGGAAATCAATCAATCTGATAATTTGTCTGAGGTTGCGGAGAATTAAGGTAGATGAGCGTACTTTATCCCGAACGAAAGGTTTAAGCGAAAGTCGGTTGTTGAAATGGAAGCCTAGGAAAACAAGATTATCAACGCATAATTGTAGAAGTTAATGATAAGGATGGAGGATCTCAGCCAGGCGTCGAGGTAGGATCCCCATAATTTTGGATTTATCACGATTAAGATAAATATGAAGGAAATAAAGATTATTGGAAATTGAAACAAGATAGTTGGAAGCAGAAACACTAAGATTATGAATACGATATGCAGGTGCATGAGTATAGATGATCATGTCATCAGCATACTGTATAACATGGTAGTTAAATGTATAAATAATCAAAGACAAGTCAACGAGAAGAAAATAGAAAAGCGAAGGGCCTAATATGGAGCCTTGTGGAACACTGAACGAGATGGAAGAAGGATGAACATGAGAATAGTTAAATCAGACGCGAAATGTACGGTTTGGTAGATACGAAGAAAACCAAGCTGCAGTTGGTAAAAAGTCATAATCATGACGAAGGCGATGGAGAAGAATATAGTGATTGATGATGTCAAAAGCAGATGATATATCGATAGAAACTACGACACTACATAATTTTTGATCGCATGAGATGAGTAAGTCGTTATAAACTTTAAGACAGGCAATTTCTGTAGAGTGATTAGGGCGAAAAACGGCTTGGAAGGGAGGAAAATAAGTTAGAGGGAAAGAGATATGCATTAACTTGCTTGATAACGATATGATTAATGAGATTAGAGAAAGTTGGGGGAGTGAGATAGGGCGGTACGAAGATGTAGTTAGGGTTCGAGAGATTGCTTTTTAAGGATAGGACGAACAATGGGGCATTTTCAGATGAAAAGAAATCTGCGGCTACATATAGACAAGTGGAACGATTTTGTTAAGAAGGATGAGATAGAGGAGCAGATATTTTTAAACAAGTGAGTGGGGATTGGGTCAGAAGGTGAGGTTTTATTATGTAATAGCAGTAGAACAGAAGAAACTTCAGGTGAAACGGGTAGAATGTGGAATAGCTCCGGGAGGGAAGTATTTAAAGAAAAGAGAGGGTACAAGGGGCATATGGGTAGAAGGGAAGTGAATTTGATAGTTTAGATTAGAGATTAGAAGAAAATTCATCAGGATTTATGTTACAAGGGGTATATGATCGTGAAAGAATTGAGTTTAAGATTTTTCAATTCGATTTAGAGTTGGAGGAGGACTCGAGCTGATTTCGCCAAAATAGTATACGCTTTGTATGAATAAGAATTAGATGGCAACGGCGTAGAGAAAGGTAGGAAGCACGGAGATTTGGAGTGTGTGTGAGTTGGTGGAACGTTTAGAAAGGTGATAACACACGAAAATAGTGACGAAGTATACGCTTAGAAAGACTACAGTTGGAATCGAACCAGGGATCATAGCGTAAGTGCTGAAAACGTCAGGATCGACTAGGCATGAGGTGATTGAGATAGTCGTAAGTTCAGAATCAAACAGAATACAGAGATCATCTGGAGAAAGATAGTTAAGTATGAGTTACAAGGGTGAAGAATTGAGTAAGGTTGTACAGAGAATAGGGATATTGAGAAGTTTCCAAGGTCGACTGAGAGTAGCCAATTTTTAATGCAGAGAAGGAGAATGAGGACGAGTATGAGCGACAAAGAAATGATCGGACAAACCAGGATCAATAATTAATAAGGAGGTATATGCATTGAAGCAGTTAAGAACAACAATGATTTCGAAAGCACCGCCGAGAATATAAGTGAAGCTTGTTGAAAGTAGTTTATAGTAAAAATCAGAAAAAAGGTTAGTTAGAGTGATAGAGTCACTGTCAGCTGGGCGATCAAGACGAATGTTCAAGCCACCGAGAACAAAATAAGTATAAAACAATAAACGGTGAGAAAGATCTACAAGCTCGCTAAAGAACATACCTGAAGGGGCAGTTGAGCCTGTATGCTATATAATCACAAGTTTGAAACATAAAGGACTTGATGATCTGTACATGAGCAAATCGAACGTAATGGAACGGGTGTTAGCATTAATTTTAGGTGAAGACGTTCGAGTGAATACGTATCTACGTTGTCATAGTGACTACTATAATAGTAGGGGCAAGGAAGTCAATCAATGATGTCGAGTATCATCATTGCTGTTCTGTGTTCATCATTGCTGTCGAGTGTTCATCATTGCCATTAAGGTGAGTGTCACAGTTAAGAATATCAATAATGATACAGCTGATTCGAAATGTTCATTTTATTCGGCACTTGAAAATGATGCGCAAAGGAATATTGGCCAACTATCTAATTACGATAACTTGACTGAATTTCGGCCTGTAAAAACAAGACAACGATCTGTACAGATCGTTGTCTTACAGATCCTTTTACGATCTGTAAAAACAAGACAACGAAACAGACTTGATGAATTTATAATCTGACAATTATAATATGTCGGCATATTTGATCTATGATAAATCGGTCTCAAAAGATCATTAAATCAATGTTATCAGCTTTTTTTACAACCAATAACGCAAAATTCTCTACTATGACATCTCGAACTGCAATTTGTTCAAAGCACAAATTTAATAATACCTTAAACGATCTTGTAAATCATATGTGTTAATGCGCCAAAACCTCTGATATTTAGGAAATGTTACACAGTCCAGCAAGTAATCCATCCCCAGCTGGCATTTCGATACCAATGACGGAGAAGTTGAGGTCTAGTACACTGAGTGACAATGATGGTTTGGCTGACTTGTCCCTCGATAATATACATAAAGCACATGATGTTAAAGATATAAATCACAAGACTACCGATTATATAACATCCTTAAGTGAAATAGGTAAACTAAATAATACAAGGGTTACACTTCGTTTATTAAAGAAAGTCTTCAGCGATATCATATTGAGAAAATCACATAAACTAATCAATACAGGAATTAGACTATTTCGTGATTTAGACCCATTAGATATGAGAAACTGAGATTAGCTAGATGTATGATTCGAGAAAAGATGAAAAATTGAGAATGTAATCTTATTATTCAGAATGTTTAAGTAGAGCGACGCTGTTCTCGTGTATTTTGGACCATCTTACTTTTACACAACCGAACTTCACAAACGATCGATCTTTCGAACTGCGTAGCATCTACGAGCACACGAATTTAAGAGCAAACTTGTTAATAATTGCATCTAATTCTTGTGGAAATGACATTAATGTATTCGAACGTCCAAAGCATAGTTTCTTAGTTGGTTGAGATTTAATTACTCGCTGGAGAAATTAAGGCTAGTATACTGGATTTTAGTGATCTTGGTTGCATTCGAACGTTAGTGACTCAAAATGGGCAATTCCAGGTTATACATCATACCGTTGCGATCGTAGAAATACTAGAGGTAGTGTGATCTTGTTCACACATGATAGTATTTTAGTCTGTGTATTGCATCACGATAATGAAGAGGTCGGTTATCAATACTTTTGGTGTATCCTAGAAAGTCCTGGTTCTTTGCTTGTGATTGGGCTTATTTATAGATCTCCTAAAACATATATTGAACGTCTTCGAGAAGAGTTAGAACGATTTTCTGTTTAGGAAAGTTTGATTATTCTAGGCGATTTCAACATTTCCATGTAGACTGGTTAAGTTATTCTCGGTTGAGTGGTTGTGATTTTGAATCATCTAAATTACCTGATTCAATAAACGAACTGAATTATTTTCAGCACGTAAAGGGAAGAGCTACGAATTGAACAGGTATTGAGACGTTCGTCTAAACGGGTTTTGACCCTCTATGGTTTAAATTCCCTTTGATTACATCATGCAATTTCACAACTTTAGTGCAATGTTAAATGGAATATCAACACCTTAGATGCCCATATGATTTTTATAAATTACTGACTTTAGAACGTATATCACTTAAAATTAATTTATAAATAATATAATTTATATATGATTAACTACAATCGGGGAAAGCTTTATGTGCAGCTAATATAAAGGATAAAAGTCGTTGTGCTGAATGACCAAATCAAGGTATTTTATTATTAAATTCCTCTATAATTGTTGTGCTTGTAGGTATTTTGCTCTGCAAACACAAAAGGTGATATCTTACAATCAAATATAATATTTTTAGTACTGTAAATCGTTCTCCAATCTAAAACTTACAGGTTAAATACGTCTCATAAAATCGTGTTATGTGAGATATAATAAAACTTTAGAGAATTTCAAGCACAACAATTATAAGGAAGTTTAATAAGAAAATAATTTTCGCAGTTATAATTTAGCATCTATAAATTAGGATATTTATAAATCAATTTAGGTAAACTGTATATGTAAAGTCAGTAATTTAAAAAGTCAAATTGGCATCTAGATATTCCTATGCAACACTGTACTAAAGTAATAAAAATTACTGACGAAAGTGCTAGTCAAAGGTGATTTTTCGAAAAGGAGTGAAAATCAAAGTGAATTTTTAACTTAATAAATTAAAATTTAATAAATTAATCTTGAACAACACAAGATAAAATTCAATGTTAATTTTTTCAATATGAAGTAGCCACACGCTATCATTTCATGACATTGATTTCATATTTCTGAACCTTCCTCTACAATTTAATTCTTATTATTGAGTACGAGACACGAGCTCCTCGATCCACACGAAATTGTCCGGTGACATTTCACACAAGGGACAATTTTTTGGTGAGTCTTGCGCAACCCAACTGCTTGGATCCAACTTAATTGTCGATAGAGCGAGATAAAAAATAAAAATTTATAATAATTCCATTAAGACAAAAACCTTTTTTATGTATTTTATTTTGCACCCATTTGTGGGTAACCATTACGATGTAATTATTATAAAATAAAAAAATAAAAATTGGGTACAAAACATAGCCGCAAATAGCTGTTCAGTCTGTTCACTGTTGATATTTAAAAAAATAAAATAAAAAAATGAAGTGTAGAACATAATCAGCCGAATGGGTAGTTCAACACTGATTGATGGTTCGAGCTGTCATGAATCCACTTCCTCACTTGAAGTTTAAAATTGGAATAGCTGGAGGCACAAGCAATTTTATCAGGTAGTGCATTCAAAATGTTGATTACACGATGTGAGTGTCTCATTGTTCGAAGATTTTACCAGTGGTCGTGTCTTACTAATCTGTTATCAGCCCGTGAATTATGGACTGATACGACTGGCTCAGGTAAATGCGTCCACTTATCCTTTTACATTTTTCAAAGGCATTCGATCGAGTTCTGCACTCATGTCTAATTAATTTTTTATCTCACTATGGTGTTCCTTGTACCATCTGCAATTGAGTTGGAAAATTCCTTAGTGGGAATTTGAGATAAGGATTTAAAAAAGAAAACTTTTAATTTTAATATTTCGCTTATTTCTATTAGCATAATCAGATACAGTATAATGTATTTTTTAATAAGAAAATTCAATAAAAAAGATTTTATTATTATTACTATTTGCGGGTAACCTTAAAAATGTTTTATTATAAATGTTTTATTTTACTTGATAAAAATTGTTGATTAAAGTTACTTACAATCTAAAGTAAATACAATAAATAACTTACAAAAGAAGAGAGATTTATCATCGATACCCAGCTGTTTCAAGAGAGGATTGCACATTTCTCTGGAGTCAGAAAAGTTACCCTCTGGTCGCGGATTCCTAGTCCTCATTGATTTTTAGAACTATCAAACGAATCAAATCACGAATCAAACGACTATCACTAATCAAACGACTATATACAAATGGGTCGGAAAAACAAAAGTCTCAAGTTTCCAACCATGTCGCGTCCAACACTGATGTTAGAGATGTTTCCAATGGATCTGAACAACAAGTCCTTTGCTCAAACAATGATTGTCACACGTGGGTAAGTATTTGGACTTCTGAATCCCAGGCATCTTGCCTTGCAGATAACGAATTCTACTGTGGCCACTGTTCTGCTAAGATGATAAATACGATGAAGAGTGAAATAGAGAGCCACAAGACAAATATATTGAAACTATCTGGCAATGCAGCGATGTCCACACATGCCTCTTCGTCTTGTAATAAGTTTCAACCTCGATGCCCAATTCTTCCGCATTCGATTGCCTCTAAGAATGCCAAATCTCCCATCTCTTCTACAGGTATTACTATACATCCTTCAATTTTGCCCAATCAATCAGCTCAATCTTCTGATGTTACTGTCATTGACCATTTGCAACCCAGTATTTCTTTGGACGTATCAGATAAATCACCTTACATTTCTACCCCTCATTGAATTTCTACGTCATCATCAGATAATCCACGTGGTATTGGGTCCCTTATAAATTTAGCTCAGCTGCCAGTTCCTACGTCACACCGCCCAAATTTACAGCTGACTTCTATCTCGCCATCTTCGCCACAGAATACCGCTCCTAATAGTTATAGAGTTACTTTTAATTCTAACCCTTCTTTGCGCACACTTTCTGATAGGGCTCACTGTGTGCTTATTGCAAACATCATCTAGTCATCTGCCGTTAACAATGACTTACGTATTCAGCATGATGTCAATGCAGTTAAATCAATCCACTCATGTGTTTTGCAAAACTGCTCTGCCACAGTTCGAAAGGATTTGCGTGTAGTAAATTTATTTCGCCTTGGTAAAAAAGAACCAGATAGTGGACCTCGTTTACTCAAAGTCGTTATTGCCTCCACCGTAATGAGTTCACTTATACTACGAAACCGTAATCTCCTAAGAGGTTTGAGTATTCGTCTTTTCAAAGATTTATCTCCAGAGGACAGAAAACAGTTGTTTACTGCCAAACGTGAGATGGCCGAGCGTCGAATGAATGGCGAAGAAAATCTTATAATCCGAAATTTTCAGGTTGTGCGACGCAGAGTCTCCACTCGATTTTTTATCAACAGCTCTCGAGACATTTCGTTACAGGATATCGAACGTCTCTGTGTCGCACGCATTCCCAACTCAACTGTAGACTCTGTAACTCGCTACTAACAGTCAATCATCCGGATTTATCCTCGTTGTTCGATTGTATGAATTCTCAAAAATCAAATGTCCACAAGTTTCCCTGTACATCTACCAAAGCTGGCCTTTACATACTCTATTCAAATGTTTTGAGTTTGTTTAACAAGTTAGATGAAATCAAAGCAATAGTACATCATGAAAATCTCGACATGCTGTTTTTCACTGAAACTTGGTTAAATTGTAATATTCTGGATTCTGAAGTCGGTATTCACGGTTATACGATAGTTCGCTGTGATTGAAAAATATCTAGAGGTGGCGGTGTAGCTGCTTATATACGCGACAATCTTGTTTATAACGTAATAGAGTCGTGTTCTGACGATTATGGAAATGAGCTTTTGTGGATTGAAGTGACGGAGGAACGAGGTAAGGTCTATCGCATTTGTATTGTTTATCGTAGTCCTCGATCAAAAACACCACTCATCATCAAGTCGTTAAAACATCACTGTTCCGGCGATGTGGATACCTTAATCTGCGGAGATCTTAAGACTCCAAATATCAATTGGGTCTCTTATACCGCGATCCAGGGTTGTGATGAAGAATCATCAGTCTTACTTGATGTATTCAATGAGCTCACACTTTGTCAGCTTGTCCATTGTAATACTCGTATCCGTAATAAAAGTCATTCCCTGCTAGATTTATGCCTATGTACCAATGATTCTGTCGTTGAGTCATTAAGTTGCGGTCCGCCATTAGGCTTTAGCGATCACTGCACTTTACGTATAATCCTACCTGGTCATATTTCGCATCTGGTCAATTTAAAAAACGATTGGTGTTATGAATGCGGATTACGATACAATTAATGAAATGCTGAGCCTAGTAAGATGGCCTTGTGCTAGAACAGTCGGTGTTAATGTGGCCTGGTCGTTCCTCCACACAACATTGATTAATCTACTTCACGCCTTTTCCCCTTGCGTAACACGTAAACCATCATCCTCCAAACTCAAATGGTTTGACAGTGAGTTGAAGCGAGCCGTCAGAGAACGTGATCATGCATTCCTATTATTTAAGCGTGGACTCGGATCCTTCAGGTTTTATACTACCATTCGCAACAGGGTAACTTCTCTTAAACGTCAGAAGAAACATCAATTCATTGCTGCCATATGTTTCTTTTCTCATGTCGATCAAAAGAGATTTTTTCAACTACTTGGCAACCGTAAGAGGGTATCTTCGTCAATCAACTGTCTGGTTGATGGTGAGCGAAAATCGGTTTCTCCTCTTTCCATTGCCAATATCCTTGTCAAGAACTTTTGTCTCACTCGCAATCGATTTTCCCTATGTGACTATATCATTACGATAGACAATTCTTCTCTCCAGTACCAGGATTCTAACCTCTACTTTGACCCGCTCGATGTTATTAATATATTATCGAAGCTACCGGCTAAAAATAGTTCAGGTCCTGATGGTATTCCTAGTATATTATTACGCAAAGTTGCATCGAATATATATCTTCCGCTTTTTGATATTTACTATTGGTCCTTGAGAACTGGCATAATCCCAGATATGTGGAAGAGAGCATTAGTCATTCCAGTTTTTAAAAAGGGGGATAAGGTAAATCCTCAAAATTATCGGCTAATAAGTTTGACTTGTATTGCTTGCAAGGTGATAGAGAAACTGATCCTGAGGTATGTATCTTCTCATTTGGACAAATTCAATATTTTATCTAATAAACAGCATGGGTTTAGAAAACATCACTCCACTTCAACTAATCTAACATTATTACGCGAAAGCTGGGCCGGTTTTGTCGAACAGGGGGTGCCGGTTGATGTCGTCTTTATTGATTTGTTCAAAGCTTTTGATCGGGTCGTTCATCCAATTTTACTGTGGAAACTTGGAAATTACGGATTCTCAAAACACGTTTGTCTCTAGATACGTGAATTCTCGAGTAGACGTTCCTTTGCTGTGCGAGTTGGTGAGTCTCTTTCTGAATGGTTTTATCTCACTCAAGGTGTTCCACAAGGCTGTATTCTTAGTCCCACTTTGTTTAATATCTACATCAACGAAATCGCTGAAAATGTTACATGCCAGTGCCTATTATACGCCGATGACATGAAACTGTTGTGCCCTTTATTTCGTGGCTGTTCTAGCTTTCCCCTACTACAATCAGATTTGGATTAAGTTAGTAGTTGGTGTTCATCACACGGCTTAGTAATCAATGTTAGTAAATGTCGACATATGAGAATTGGTCAATCCCGATTACCTTCCTTTTCTTATCAATTCAGCTCAACAGTTATCGAATCAGTAAATCACTTAACTGATCTTGGTGATGTTACCTCCTCCAATTTAAAATATCGTCTTCATTCTTCTGCGATTATTGCAAAATGCCGTAGAATTTTAGGATTTCTTCATCGAAACGTTAGACGACTTGATCCAAAGGCTTTACGCATTGTATATTCGAGTCTCTTAAAATCACATATGCTCTATGCATCTCACGCGACACACCCTCAACTGAAATCAGAATTGAGTGAATTCGACAACATTTTGAGAAGAGCCACGCACTTAGTTCCGGCAACTCGATCCATTCCTTATCCAGTTAGACTAGAGACGTTGGGTATAAGAACTATTGAATGCGATCTGTTGATTGCAGATCTTACACTAGTGTGGATGTCGCTGTGCGTGCCTAACCATCCGTGTAAGCAGCTGTTCTGTCTTCGTGAATCCTCAATGTTACGTGGACACGAGATATGTTTGAAGCATCGCTCAAAGCATCGAACAAATTGCACGACAGTAATGGATCGCGTCTGTAAACGATGGAATGGATTATCACTTGGTGTAACCAACAGCTCTTCTGCTGTGCAATTCAAAGAATGCCTAAAGCTTGACCTCGTGAACTCTTGGTGTTTTTTACGTTTTTTTTCTGTTTTTTTTTATTTGATGTGATGCTTCCTTACGAGCTTCAGCTCCCTTGGAAGTCGACATATAATAATGTTTTATATTAAATAATTTTTTTAATAAATAATTTTTATTTCGTGAGAGAAGATAACAGAATCAGGGTTCCCGCAAATGGGCCCGAAATACAAATGCTTAAAATTCAAAGTCATTAAACCCTCGGATCTACCGCCTGAGACATCCGTTCATTAGTTCAGTTTCCAAATAAAAAATTTTTATTAAATAAAAAATTATATATATAAAAAAAATATTATTATTACTAGAATGTCAGCGAGCGTAGCTCAATAGACACCGTCACAATTTAAAATATAAAAAGGAAACTAACAACAAAGTAATTAAAAATTAGTCAGTTTCTTTAAAGTAGATACAAATTCACGTCTGTTTGTTTGCTTCACTACTTCCGCCGGTAAACTGTTCCAAGCTGGAATGACACGCACGGCAAAATTAATGTTTCTTTTTTACACCAGTGTTTACGTTGTAACATAAGTGGATGACCACGTAATCTTGAGTCATTTCGCGTACGAAATAGACTTCCAACGGAATTCTCAGGATTGCTCATCGCCCGCCACGCTACAACCAGGTCATTTAGTGCTCGAAGTGAAGATAATGAGGGCATATTGAGGCGACTTAACCGTTCCTATAAGTAAGGTTATGAAGGCCCGCTACCTGTTTAGAAGAACGTCGCAATACCTGTTCAATACGAAACTCTTCCGATTTGTTAACTGGGTATGAGGCTGGAGAACAATAGTTAAGAACACTTGAACAGAGAGTAGTGGATAAAAGTTTAAATGACGCAATTTCTAATTTACTAAAACATCTGGAAATCATACCAGAAATTCGAGTTGCTCTAGCACATATTTGCTCTGTATTTTTCCTAGTGCCTAGATCATCCGAAACGTCGATGCCCAAGTCTATATTGACGAACCATAGGAATTGGTTGTAAGTTAATTGAGTAGCTGGTTGTCGAAAACTTATTCCCTATGTGCATGTATGCACATTTTGTCACATTAATACTTAAACAGTTCTCAGCTGACCAATACGTCAATGTATCGAGATCGGACTGTAACATTTGTCGGTCAAGGTCATTAACAACACAGCGATAGACCTTAAGATCATCGGCGTACAACAACGTTTTTGACAGCAGTAATGATGGGAGTTCGTTAATATATATATTAAATAAAATTGGTCCTAAAATCGATCCTTGTGGTACACCACTACATATAGAAGTCCAATCTGACAAAGTCCCACTTACTCTGACTGCTGCAGTTCTATCTAATAAATACGCACGAATCCAATTAACAATTACAGAATCAAAGCGAAGTTCTATAAGTTTGCCAATAAGTATATTATGATTGATTGCATCGAAAGCACGAGAGAAGTTCACGAATACCACGACGGTGTCGACACCGGCATCAAAAGCACTGGACCAATCATCTCTAGCAATTAGAAGATTTGAACATGTTGATCTACTCGAACGGAATCCATGTTGGGCAGGATGTAAAAGGTTATTTATCGAAATATGGCGGTTGATGTGTAACAAAATCAAACGCTCTAATACCTTACAGCAAATACATGTCAGACTAACTGGTCTAAAATTGCTGGCGCATGACCTATCACCTTTTTTATATACAGGGCAAACTATCGATTTTAGCCAGTCGAGGGGAATCTTTGATTTGCATAAGGAAAATATGAATATTCGATGCAGTGGACCGCAAATGCGGGAAGCTAATTCTCTAAGTAGGATGGATGGCAATCCGTCAGGATGAGCAGACTGACACCGTTTTAATCGTCGAAGTTGCTCATATACATGAGCGATAGAAATATGTGACGTCAAGTTATATGATTTATTATTATGATGAAAGGTGCCGTGTACAGTAACTGATTCATCTATTCTAGGAAAGAATGTCTCTACAAATGTATTAGCGACCATATAATCGTCGACAACTACTTTATTTTTCACACGTAACGGAAAACATTTGCATCTCGATCGATTTTTGGATGCACAATATTTGAAAAATAAACTTGGCTCATACTTGATATTATGAACGAGTGATTTCTCAAAGTAGAGTTTCTTAGATCTTTTAAGTGCCGTAAATCTGTTTCTTGCATTTCGATATAATTGATATTCTCCTTTAGATTGACGATATCGACGATAAAGGACATTACATTCCTTAAGAACATTTCCTAACTCTACGTCAAACCACGGATTATTGTATTTACGGGAGCGTGAAGCACGTAAAGGCGCATATCTGTCTAGAAGAGAAGCAAGAGTATCTCGAAAAAACCTTCATGCACATTCCAATCCGACCACAAATGGGTCAAGCCAAACAACGCTACCAAGGTGCCTACCGATTGCGCTATAATCGGCCTTTAATACGTTAAGCTCGATGTGACAAGTGTTTATGGAAGGCAGAGCGAAGGGAAAGCGAATTAACATACTGCAATGGTCACTATTTCCTATAGCTTGTATGTAGTCAATATTTATCGGTAGATCATGGTTAAACAAGCATAAATCTAATAAACTTCTAGAAGAGCCTCTGAAACGAGTGTCTTGATTTACGTAGTGAAAGTAATTCAGCTCGTTTAATAAATCGAGTAGTTCAGAAGATTCCCAATCACAGCCGCTTAAACGGGAATAAATAGACCAGTCTATACGTGGCATATTAAAGTCCCCAAGTAAGATTAAGTTTTCATAAGAGGCAAATCGTTCTAAATCTTTCCGGAGGCGTGTGGTGGATGCCATAGGACTTCTGTACACAAGTCCTATGACAACAGAGGAATCAGGGCTTTCGAAACGACACCATAGGGATTGGTAACTAATCTCCTCATTATCGTGATATAGGACACTAGTAGTAATACTATCTCGCGCGTTTATGACTACACGCCACCTCTGACATTAACACGATTACAACGGTATAAGCTGTAACCGGGAATTGCAATTTCTGAGTCATTACTGTTAGAATTCAACCAAGATTTACTGAATGCTAGGATACTAGCATTACTCTCTCCAGCAAGTAGCGAAACCTCCACCATTTTTGGGAGTATACTTTGAACATTAGAATATAACACATTTATAAATTTTTCACAATAAATATCTGGTATATTGGTTATATATGGACTTTCGTTATTCCTTTGATAGTGCGACGCAGCTCGAGAGGTCGAATGCATGTGAAATTTTGTCGTGCGAGGGTAACATTGTCCAAAACACACGAAAGCGGCGTCGCACGACTTAAAAATTTTGAATCCTAAGATTTCGCTCCCCACTGTTGAGTCTTTTATGAAGCTCAATCTTAGCCAGCTTTAACTTTTCTCTATCTGACGGGTCTAAGTCTCTAAGTAATCTAATGCCAGTACCACTAAGTCTATAAGATTTTCTTAATAAAACATTAACGTACTCTTTGTCACTGAATACTATTTTTAATAAGCGTGGTTTCGCATTTGTATCATCAGATTTGCCTATGCGAAAGAGGGAAACTACTTTCAAGGATGTTATAAATTGCGAATCACAATCAGATAATACACGTCCCAATATGGACCTAACTTTATCGAGGTCATCATTCAACCTATGTTGATTGTTTATTGCTGATGACTCAACAATATTAGCCATTATTATAGCTCTATCTCGTAGAATCAACGGTCGCTTTCGGGACCCATCTAAATGGACATTTGTATTACGATAGTTCACTTTAACGGGTTTGTCTAGGGAGGTGTATCGATTATTACTACTATCATCTGTACAATTTCGCTCGTTACTCTCCTTTATGGATGACCTAGATATGATGTCATCTCCACTTTGAGCACTGGACTCTGGTTCGAGTTCTATCGATACCGACTTGACAACTGATGCTAAAACAACAACCGGAAATTGCAAAAACTGGTTATCTTGAGGTGTTCTTGGTAGAATTTCTTCTACACAATTTCCCTCGTCGGTTTTATCTTCTTCACAATTTCCCATATCATTCAATTTACACTGATTAATTACCGCCAACGACTCAAAAATGTTAGACAATAAAATATAATTGTCTTCAATGCATGTTGATTGCTGCCTAGTATCATTGTCGTCATTATTATGTTGTATTGGCGAGATAGGTGTATCTTTATTGGAAGAATTTTTATGTGTGCAGGCTTGGCTGTTTTGAGTTTTTTTGAAGCGAGGCACGAATTGTGTCCAGTTCAGCTGACGCACAGTAGCCGCATAGGAATGTTTTCATCTTGAGATCGATAAATTGATTAGTTTTATCGGTTACTGATGTCCAAATATCACATCCTGGTTTGGAACACTGTACTTGATTTGATTCGAAGTTCAAGACTTCGACTGATGACTGCACACGCTTCTTTTTGCCCATATTGGTCGTGTATATATATTTTTTATTGGTCGTATATTTGTACCGAAATTGTTGCAATTGTTGAAATTTGTATTAACCGTTGTAAAATTTGTTAAAATCGTTGTAACGCGATGGTTTTGAGTATTTTTATTTCGTTCTTTGTATTTACTTTAAATCTCAAACTTTTTGAGAAGTAAATTGTGTATATTAATCTCTCAAACTTTTTTAGGATGAGAGTATGGGGAAAATATAATAAGGGGATTTGGAATGGGGAAAGCGGAAGTGGGAAGTGGGGAAATAGGAAAGGGAAGGGGGAAAGAGTAAAGAGGGAAAGGTTGACGGAAGGGGGAATGAAGGAAATTAGGGAAATGGCGGAAAGTGGAAGGATCAGAGTTGCAACGGAAGGTGAACGTAAACTTATTTATTAAGGTACTTATTAAAAAAGTTAAAAAAAGTATTGGTTATTAAAGTTCTTACAGAAATCACTATTAAAAGACACTGGGATTATAACACAGCAGCTGACAAATTCCTACTATTGAAGGGTTATACAGTAATTTGATATGACTGCTTAATATACTACTAACAATATATTCGAGCTTTCACTATTAATCAGCTTACTAAAGTAATCATTTAAGTATTGTACATTTGGTCTGATACAATTAAACTGGGTGGCGACACTGAAAAGTCAACGTTAATAGACTTGACAAAAATTTATACAAAATTGGAAAATACCTGCTAACTAACAACTACTTACACAAATTGCAATTACAACATCTTACATATCTAAAGTACATACAATAAAATACATCCAACAGTCAAATTCGCCACAGCAAATCTACAATCAACCAGCGGCTTGCTCACACTTGCCGACTCTACGACTCTTGGCAATTACAAACTTACTTACAATGTTACCAAACACAATGGCGTACGATGGGCAAGATCAAAATGATATTATCAGAGGTAAGTGACCCTGTCGCATCTGCCAGATGGAATCGTTTTGACAACTAATGGATGCTTACGCTTTCATAAGTTCAGAGGTTCAAGGTGTGCAGATTCGGGCGAGGGATTCGGCTGTTTCGACAATGCGTCCAAGGTCCAACCAAATGAAGCCACCACAGAAGTCATAACTCCAACATTAGCAATTCCAAGCGCTCGAGTCGACGCTTCGAACCGTCTATCATGTCTTCAATCATGTTGGCGCAGAGAATCAACAACAGTCATACGCATTCCGTACAAAGCACGTGTTCTAGCAGCCACCTATTTCTGTGACAATATCAAACATGCACTGCAGATCGAAGATGTCAGTTTATGGACAAAGTTGCTGCTCTTCGCAAAATCATGCTTCAGTGGCCCAATGCCCACAACATGCAAAGGTCGATATAAGCTCGAGAAGCACATTTGCGAATCAATAAGAGCCTACGCGACAACCGCTTCAACGGATGTGCTATACATGATACAAACGCCACACAAATATGCAAACCGTCAACTAAACGGCAATTCAGAAATTGCTTGTATCAACCTGACCAAGCATGGGAATTACGGTAAAGCACTCCAGCGTTTGGTTTCAGGAGGAATAGTCAGCCCATCTACACAAGCACGGACAGCACTGCAAATACTACATCCCCTGACATACAGCATCTGGCGGGATCAGCCACTATCCTCACCTAATATTATAGAAAGACTTTAAAACAATCCGATTTCGTCTATATCTGTAGGCCGCGAGACCGTCATTGCCGCGGTCAACTCTTTTCCTTCAGCGTCGGGACCAGGTTGCCTGGGGCTAAGACCGGAGCATCTCCAGGACATGTTACGAGCAAATAGCGGCGGTTCGCTAGCAGAGAATCTGACGCACCTTGTCAACCACCTTCTGGCGGGACTAGCACCCTCTGAAGTGGCGCCTTACATTGCCGGCGCTAACTTGATCGCACTTCTTAAAAAGAACGGGGGTATAAGACCAATTGCCGTTGGCGAAACTCTACGCCGTCTCTGCTCGAAATGCATATGTCTCCAACTCCGCAAACGTTTCGCTGGTTTCCTACAACCAACACAACTAGGGGTAGCAACCCCAAATGCAGTGGAAAGGATCGTTCACAACATCCGACGTATCCACGAACTTCACGCCAACGACAACAACTGGGCCTGGGAAAAGATCGATCTTTCAAACGCCTTCAACTTATTGTCCAGAGCGCACTTACGAGCGGCGGTCCGAGAGAACGTCCCGGAGCTCTTGCCATGGTTTGACTTTTCATACAAGTGCAAGGCACCCCTTCGTTTCGGCCCGCAGGACCCTCTCAATTCATGTGAAGGAGTCCAGCAGGGTGACCCGTTGGACCTGTTCCTCGTCGCGTTGGCCATTAAGAAAACGATTGAACACGTTTCTCATATCCCTGGAATAAACCTCAACATGTGGTACCTGGACGATGGCATAGTCGGCGGGACGCCTTCGGCAATTGCATCCGCACTCGGCTGGCTAGACACGAGTTTCAAGGCGATTAAATTGCAGCTAAACTGGCGAAAGACAGAGGTCATCGGCACGCCTGAAGCCATAAGCTCTTGCTTGGCCCTGCTATCCGAAGTGGTTTCGGAGAACACCACTGGAAACATGCACTTGTTAGGCATACCCATCGGTGACGAGTCCTTCATAGAAACCCACCTGACAAGCGAGATTCTGCCACCGCTAATCCAGACAATCGATGCAGTAGCCAAGCTGTCAGACCCTCAAGTCGGATACCTCCTACTCAAACACTGCGCTTCCTCGTCCAGGATAAACCACCTTCTCCATTCAGTTGATCCAAGGATTACAAAAACGTTTTGTCAGTCATTCGACAGACAAATTGCCAGCGCCTTTTAGAAAATATGCGCGTGTCAACTATACGAAGCAGCGAAATCACAGATGACACTCCCAATCCGTCTGGGTGGATTTGGCCTAAGATGCAATGCGGCGCATGTCCAGAGCGCATTTATACATAGCGTGATGCAGGTCGGAGAAGAATACAGTCTGGATCCTACACTTTTTCCTGGCTATTCAGAGGCATTAGCCACCCTTAGAACCACAGTGGGATCTCACTTCATACCGTCTACGGAGGGCGGTCAATCATCAACCTCACGCCTGATTGAAAATCTCGCCTCGACACAGCTGATACAATCATCTAGCGAAATGGATCGTGCCCGACTACATGCAGTGTCGTGTCCAAAAGCTGGGGCTTGGCTTAGTGCTGTACCAAATGCGGCATCTGGAACGGAATTAACACCCCCACAGTTCTGTATTCTAGTCCGCATGTGGCTTGGGATTCCTTTACACGAAAAGGATTATAGGTGCGGCCGCTGCATGCGCATAGCTGATAAGGAAGGCATACACTCGCTAACATGCCAATACGGGGTTTACCAAGGACTGCGGCATAATGCTATTCGTGACGTGGTATTCGCAGCCGCACAATCAGCCCGGATGGATGTAGCTCTGGAAGTGCGAGGTATTATCCCGGACCTACGTGAACGGCCGACAGACATCCTATTTTATGGGGATCCTCCCCATGCAATCGACTTTGCAGTCACTCACCCCCAACAGACGGCATACCGTCGCTCAGCTGCTAACGCACAGCTCGCCGCCGCTACATCGTACGCGGCTAATGTTAAAGACCGAAAGTACAAGAGCAGGGTCGAAGCAGCGGGGTATATATTCTCAGCCGCTGTAGTGGAGTCGTTTGGGGGATGGAATGAAGATGGAAACAGGGTCATTAAACGGGTTGCAAATAACATGAGCCGGACAAGCGGAGTCAGATACGCCGTGACGATCTCGCATTTATACCAGCGCATCTCTATTGCAATAATGAGAGGCAACGCCAAAGCAATGCTAGCGTCACTTGACCAGATCCCAATATTGACATTTGATGGTGGACACCAGGAAACATGTGAACCCGGGAAACGCCTCTTCGAGCCAGACTCTTGTGCTTCGAGCCGAACTCGTGATGTGATGGGACTACCGGTTTGCAAAGATAACAACAAGAACCATGCCCCAATGAATGAGTACGACGAAATAATTCCCGTGTCATGCATGACTGAGATAGTGCACCAAATTCCCGATGCACTGCCAATAATCCAGGCCAGCCCGATTTCTAACATACAAAAATGCCCCAGCAACCTATCCAAACGATCATGACCATTGAACAGCCGCGTACGACAACTGCGAAGATCGATATCGACAATGTTGAGTATTTTCCTGAGCATGAACGAGAAACAATGGGACCGAAATTTGGTGGAGCAATTGAAAAGTGCTCACGATGTAGAACCACATTGTATGCTGCGGAAAGAATTGGTGCGTGCAGTTCGCAATGGCACGAAAAGTGCTTTAGATGTAAAACCTGCAATACAACGTTGACTTTGGGTACATATAAAGATCAGGATGGAGAAATATACTGCAAAGGTTGCTTCGCCGATAAACTTCTTCCACACGACAGAAACCGCAAACAGGCCGAGGAGGAAATGAAGGCCAGCAAGCAGCTGTAATTCAGTAGTTTTTGTACTTTATTTTTTTACAATGTTAAGATACTTGTGAGGTACTTATTTATTGAGAACAAAAAAATTTAACAGCTTAACCACACATTCCAGATTTTAGTTCCGCGAGGGAAGCGAGAGGAAAATCTTGTCCACCAAGATTAATAAAAAACTAGTGCTCCACAAAATGCTCAATCACAGTTTAACTACTTACAATAAATAACAATAGCACATATTCTTGGTTAATTAATCCTTACAATTACAATTGGATTACAATTTACACACATACCTACAATTACATATGAGCGGAAACAAGAAGTATACAGAAAAGAAGGAAAAATAATGGATAAAACTTGAGGTGGGGTGTGATACTCCAGGTTGTGAGGTTTGGAGCATTATAAAGGTCAGGATAAACAAAGAGCTGCAATATAAGGATTGATCGTTTTTATGTGGTTTTTGTAATGCTGACTATCGTAAGATCAGTGCTGAGAATAAGCCGGATAGATCCTGACACAGCGACAGTACAAATGCATATCTCGTTCCAGCTTGTGAAGTAAATGCAAATCGTATTCCTCAGATCACCTCGAACGGGCTAAACAATATTCCCCAGAATGAAAGTCCAGTTATTGTAAGCTCATTGACACCAACCCATATTTGGAAAAGAGTATATAAAAAATCTATCACTATATCTAGACAGTTCCCAATAGAAAAGGCGCAAGATACCTATTTTAAAACTACGTGTTGTCAAACGTCTCCTAAACAGTTTACGCACCATATCCAGTTAAAAAACGAGTGAAAGTACTGTCGGAGGTTCAAACACTTTAAACTCTAGCAATTTTTCAGTGAAAAACACTGATATTTTGATGGATTCAGATGGAAAGAAGGTATTTTCTGACTTAAAATCGATATTACAAGACTTTCAGGTAAGTGATGTTTCAGTTAAGATTAATTCTGACTCGAGGAACTCCCCCAGTTACAAAAACAAAACAATTTGGCGATTATTATGGCCACCAAGCCCACCGATAGGCATTAATTATTCAATGTTTTTCTACGAAAGTTTGTACAAGACTACCCTGGCAGGGAAGTCTTCAATAATATCAAGATATTACTAAATTCACTAAAAATTTCGTTCGCTATCCACGACCTGATGGTAGCTTATAAATCTTACTACGTTAAACATCTGTCCCAATTAGGAACATTAGAGCTAAAGCCTATCCAGGCTACATTAAAAATCACAAATTTTCCTCAGTTTTTGGATGCTAATGACACTGAGATTCTCAAAAAACAATACAAACTCGGTTCAATTCGGACTTTAAATTCCAAATCCGGGGACGCCCCCCCAGTGGGTATCGTCACCTGTGTTGTTGATAACGCACACACTTTATGCACAAATTCAATTAATCCCTTTATAGGGTATAATCTAAAGATCTCGATCATAGAAACAAACAACTTGACGTTTCCTCTTTGTAATCATTGTCATAAGTGAGGGCATTGGGCCTCCACTTGTAAAGAATTAAAAATATGCGGCGTCTGCACGAACGCTCTATGCTCCTCCATGTCGAGTGGTGACAGATGCGATGCCAATCCGGTCTGTTGTAACTGTGGCGGAGATCACCCGGCGTGGTCCCGCCGTTGCCGATCCTTTAAAGAATATCGAAATAAGTATAAGCCAGTTGATTCTTCCCCTAACAAAAGCTATGCCAAAGTCACGGCCGATGGTTCCTCTGATACAATGTCCAACAAAGATTTATTGTACTTATTGGATAACACAAAAAAGACGATTTTAGCACAACTCCAGCAAATGCTGGCCCCGCTTCTAGGAGCCTTCCTTTCGGAGGCGCCAGTACCGTCTGAAGTGGCTATTCCTAAATCAAAGAAGAGGGGCGCGTCCGCCCGGACCGTCCCCCCCAATAAAAATGGGAATGCTCCTGAATTTAGTCTTGGGAAATGACGATATTGCCCTGGGAGTACCGACCCCCCCATGTAGATAGAGGTGGGAAGGGAAACCTTCCCACCCCTGGCTCTGTCTAGGTTGGCTGCTCCCGTCCAACTAATCTGTCACAATTGTGTGTAAGCCAGAGCCTTTTTCACTGAATATTCTTCAGTGGAATTCGGGAGGTGCTTCTGCCCTTAGACTTTTATCTGGTAGAGACGCAGATGTTATAGTCCTTCAGGAGACGCGGTCTATCCGTCTCCCCCAGGACATTACTCGATTTATCCCTAAGCACATTTATTCCCACTATACTCCGTACATAACCCCGCCTCACTCCTCTTCATCTCAAGGACTCTTGACCTTAGTAAAATGCTCTTTAAGGTCTTCCCTCATTTTAAACTATTCTTGTCCAGCCCTGTGTTGTTTAGTAGTTTCACTCGTTAAGAACGGTAAACGCCTCAGTCTAGCCAACGTCTACATTCGTCCAGGAGAGATTCACAAGAACCGTAATCTCCTAAATTGGATTATTGACGGCGGATACGACATGGTACTAGATGGCTTCAACGACAGAACTGGTCGTTGGATTAATGCAGCACTCCGCAGAGCCAGGAACGGTTATCTTATTCATAAACCTCCGTCGCCACCTTTCATTGCACATCAACGAATTCACTCCTCGACTTTATATTGCTCCACGAGAAGTGGTTGCTTAAACCCTTCTGCACGGAGCAATCGCGGCAGCATCTGTCCCCCTCTCATGATCTAATACGTTGGCGGATAGAGGAGGATTCGCTGCTTCGTAGAAGATTTCACTTTGACCCTATCAAAGTGGCCTTCTTCCGGGCATCTATCCAACGCTTCCCTCGAATTGGTAATGAGAGTTTAACCGAATTTAATTCCCATCTCTCTTCGCAAGTCACCGCGTTTCTCTCGACTACCTATATAGGGTGCATTTTCAGTTCCACTCCGACAAAACTCAAGGTCCTAGCTAGACTACTGCACTTCCCTGGTCTCTCTTCTTCCGCCAAACAGACGCTCTCGACTGAATACTGGCGTACCAGATACTGGTTCCATCTGAGTAAGGATAGGGCGAGTATCGCTCGTCTTAACCCTTCTCTTTCTTCCTTTTGGAAGATATTCAAGAAGGAGAAGTTTGTTTGCTGGAGGGATAGGGCTGCGGGTAGGATCGGTAGTATAGGCCTTGACAAAGTTTTGAAAGAGTCACTCACCCTACACAATTATGGAACCACACAATCACCGCAACCAATCCCGCCTTGGGGAGACTTCAGGAGTAGATACTTATCTGTACCAGATATTCTCAATGCCTGGGGGCCTCTTCCGGGCATCTCCAAAACCGCCGCTCCTCTTTCTTCTCGGGTCTGTAAGCTTTTGACAGCTGATCAAAGAAGGGAGGTGACCGTCACAATGCTTTTAGCCACCCCATCCGATGTGGCCGGCATCAACATTAGTAGGCCTATATTTTTACCTAAAAAGCATCCGGTCTCTTGTCCGAAAGACCTGCGGCACATCTCGATTCAAAATTCCCTCGTCTCGATCTACGAAAAAGCGCTTGCGTGTAGAATCCGCGATCATTTGAGTAGGCAAAAATTAAGCCCACCTGGTTTCCATGCGTTCGTCAGAGGTCGCTCGGTCCATTCAGCAGTTGGTGAAGTGCATCAGTTCTGTCGGTAGAATTGCCATCAACTCGCTGTTGCTGTTTTCCTTGACTTTTCGGATGCATTTGACCGCATCTCCATACCTTTTGTTATCTCTTCTCTCAAGTCCATCGGGTTGCCTGCGAGAATTGTTAACAGGGTGGAGATACTGCTGTTCACCAAGCGATTTTATTATGAAGACGACACTGATGCGCGTCAGTTCTACCCTATTACGGGTGTACCTCAAGGTTCCTTTCTCTCCTATCTTGTATCTCGCTGCCTCCATAAATCTATTCAACTTATTTAAACGCGATCAACGTATAGTGGTGTACGCTGATGACACCACAACCCTGTTCTCTGGACGCAGGTGTAAGGACGTAGTCTCTGCCATCAGCCGATTCTTTTTAAGATTAAAAAACCAGTTACCCAGGTCCAATCTTGTTCTGAATTCTGTCAAATCGCAGGTGGTTTCTTCCATGGTTCCCCTGCGAGAAAGCAAAAGCTTAAGAGATTAGCACTCTCCGCACTCTCCTCCATATTTGCCTCTGAACCACTCCCTACCTTCACAAGTCGAGTAAAATACCTGGGGTTCACCGTTTCGGTGAACTGGTCGGCAAAAGCTAAGCTGGATAGACTAAAACGTATCCTGAAGAGAGCTAGTTAGGCTCTGAAACGGGCCCAGCATCTGTCGTTGAATGGGAAAACCCAGGTGCGCCTCTGGGGCACCTGGGCTATCTCGGGATTAGTCTTCTTCTCTAGAGGTCGTCCCCCAGAGCAAAGACTAAGGTTTCTGAAGCTCCTCGTTTCTCGATTACCCAACATCGTCCGCGCCGATTGAATTCTTCGGGGGATGAAAGACCCCGGGTGGTTCAATCGGAAAGCGGCGTGCTGGATTGGTTGGGGGCTCAGATCCCCATGGATTTGAGGCCATGAAAGTTGGTAATGTCTGGGAAGAGGAAGAAGATAAGATTAATTACTATGTCTTAAGATTCGCCGTGTTTACTTTTCATTTATTTATTTTCTCTGACTTATTGACGGCTTGTTTATTTATTTAAGAAAATCTTTATTATTATGTCTCCTAAACAAGATGCGAGTGACAAACTGCGCGATTGTCACGCTCGCACGGTTGCGATATCGACGGATTCATCGAATTCGAGGCATAATATAATTCACGATTCACCCTATAATGTGCAAATTGTTGGCACCAATGAAACCCATTGACTATCTATGACGTCCTGCTTGTGGGCATCTTTAGGCAACAGATATCCAGCTTGTAGGCATATTGCAACGAACTATAGTCTTATCACTTTAGTCCTAGTGATTTTTTCAAAGCAAAATCGGTTGGGCAGATTCGACATCATTATAATAGGACATATAACGTGTTAATCAGTTGACTTCCTGAATCCAATGCAGTAAATTCACAGGACCGTATGGATTATGACGTGTCTAATCTACGTAAGGCATTATCCCACCTATTGCATGAAAATGATTAAGAGTTAGCATCATCTATCAACATGAAGAAGCTATTTCGGCTTGATAAAAGAATGTATGAGAAACCATGGCTACTAATGGTGATATTGTCCTCTCCTGATCATGCACGCTTGTTATTAACGCGTAAATTTCGTCTAAAAGAACTGCCATATCGTATACTTCGTGACCTTTCCTCAGAAGAGCGATTAAAATTTAGCAAACCAAACATTGAATTAAGAAGTCGGCATTTTCAAGGTGAGGCAAATCTATGTATTCGGGATTTTCAGGTTGTCAAATGGCGCTCTGTCGTGCGTTGGAAACGGTTAACCCTTTGACTGTCGCAAAGCCGGCTTGCATGGTAATTCAGAGAGTACAAATCATACCTTGAGGTATCTGATTGCGTTTGATAGTCTATGCTCTAGTAACCCTAAAGAGGATGCCTGTACAACCCGCCGCTATTTGTCGGTAGATTATTCCAATTTTCGCAGTCTTCCTGAAAAAACTTACAGATCTAAGATAACATGTTAGGGTTAATGTGTATGATATATTCTGTGTTACTGAATCATGGCTACATCAAAACATCTTGGATACTACTTGGATACAGGATATCGTCTACTTCGCGGTGATAGAAAGTCTAGCAGGCGTGATGGTGTTGCAGTGTACATTCGGAACCACCTTTTGATTTCTGATATCTCCCAATTGTGTGATCCGCGTGGTTCCTTCTAGAGCATTTCCTTTTTATATTGAATATGATTGTGCTGGTATTAGTTTTAGCGTTGTAAATCGTTCTCTTTTCATGATCACGGACTGCGGTCTGCTGAAGCCAATATTGCAATCGTATGTCTCAGCTCTCACTTCGTTCTCCAGGAGACTTCAACCTTCCCCGATCAAATTGACAACAGTCAATATTTGGTGACGGTAGCGCAGTGGAAAGGGAAATCTCGGAATTTCTTGCTAATGAGCTCTTGCTAGTACAGCATGTGCAGGAGCCTACATGTTTTTCTTCTACCGCTGATACTGTACTTTACTTGGTTTTTTTTCAAGCGTCTTGAAGACATTGCTCGAGTTGATTACCTCCCTCCGGTAGGTAGTTCTGACCACTGTTTGCTATCCTTGTAGGTATCACCAAGTTTTAAATTCCACCCTTCCGATAGGCCAATTGTAAAGCGGGTTTGGTCAAAAGTACGAGGTGAGCAAATTTTATCTTTTTTTGCCAACGTTATCTACTTCAATTAACAAATTCTAAGGAAGTTTCATTGGAATCGATTAAGGATTACCTTCTAGAGGTATCTGATGTATTTGCCCCTATGCGTGTCATTTCGCCAAATGCTAAACATTCTGCATGGCTCGATCGGAACCTGAAACTGATGTTGAGTGTACGAAATCGTCTGTGAAAGTTATCTCGCTCGCTCCGGCACATCGCCAACATTTATAGACATTTTAGAAACGGTTGTACTTGAATGAAGATATCAAACCGCGAGAGATTCGAATCAGCAATCATCGAAAAAGTAAATTGCAGCCTCAAGCTATTTTGGTCCTATGCTCGACGAAACAGAAACCTTAATACCGCAATCAAACTGATATAGCTGAGACTCGCACCCTCGTTCTCAATTATCACATTATCACATCTTACGTCTCACTTGAAATAGCACGGCTACCCTATTCCTGAGCATACTGATTTCCGGTTAATATACGCTTCTGAAATTCAAAAGTATCTTACCAATGTTCGTCCCTTTAGTGTCGCTGGCCCCGACGACATTTCGCCATTCCTGCTCAAAGTATTGTCGAGTTACTTGGCCAGGCTTCTTGAGGTGGGTGATTTTTGCTTAGAGTCTGGCTACTAGAAATCTACCAGAAGGATGGAAAACTGCGATTGTTGTTCCTATTCCCAAAAAATTCATTGCATCATCATGTATCGATTACAGGCCAATAAGCTTGACCTCTTCGATATGTCAAGTCCTTGAACGTGTTATCTACAGTGGAATATCTGACTATCTCGTCTCTCTTGGTATATTCTCGTCCGCTCAGCACGGTTTTCGTCACGGTCGTTCGTGTTTGACGAACTTACTGCGCTCGAAATGTGGACCCAATCGTTGAGTGTTGGCAGCTCGGCCGATATAATCTTTATTGAGCCTGATCAGCTTGCTAGCTCACTACGGTATTTCTACAACATTGCGCAATTGGATTCGTGATTTCCTTTCAAACAGATTATTTCGAGTGAGGGTTGGCAGTAGCCTGTCTTCTGCTAGGCCTGTTAATTGTGGCGTTCCCCAAAATACATTCTTTGGTTTCTTGCTTTTCTTTATATTTCTAAATGACCTGCTCTTACGCATAAATTGGCATTTGCTGATGATGTGAAAGTCTGGTGCGATAGAATTTCCAACCCACAGGGTCAGCGCTTACATCACGATCTTTACACGATATATAACTGAAGTACTGTTACCGGTATGACCATGAACGTTGACAAATGTGTCCACATGAAGCTTGGCAACGGTAAACCTGATCGTGACTTTTATTTAGGATGTCAGAAGCTTCACACTATATCTGTGCACAGAGACCTTGGAATCATTTTGAAGAACGATATCAAGACTCGACACAATACTGATTATATCCATGGTAAAGCAATTAAGTCTCTGTATTGTATAAAGAACACATTTGCTAAGCTTAAGCCGGAACTATTCAAGCATCTATATTGCGCCTAAGTCCGCCCGCATGTGGAATACTGCATCACAACAACTTTCCCATCCACCAAAGCTTAAATGACGAACACTGAATCTATCCTACGTAAAGGAAGCAAACTTTGTTTTGGCTCACATTATTCTTACACTGAGCGTCTAGCATGTTTGAAACTGCCTTCATTGGCTCAAATGCTACTATATTTAGATCTCGCAGCGATATGGCTCTTGGTTCATGGAACGGAAGGTTTCCCATTATCTTGTATACAATTACGCAATTCAAGTAACAGAGGCCTTGTCTCTCGCGCTGTTTAAATTCACCCACGGTAAAGTCAGGAGTGTGAGTTGGCTTTCCCACCGATCATTAAATATTTGAAATTTGTTACCTGAGGACCTTGCCAGTGCTGCTAGCTATCGCCACTTCGAAAAGCTGTTGTTGAAGTGGATTGTCAATTCCGGTTTGGATGCGTGGATCCAAAAAAGTTACAAGTTACTATCCTAAAAAGGCATTTGCGGTTAGTAACTTGTAAGCTATAATAATTAGGTAATATCATTCACAGCAATTTTTGGAAAGGCAATATCAAATTAGAATACTATGGTTACAACCACCATTAACGGTTAACTATTCACAAAATTTTTGTGGATACAAGAAAATTTGTTAATTTTCAATTTTTTATAATATATAAAGTTATCAGTGTCTCTGTCCGTTGTCCCCAGCATAGAAACTGCCTTGCCAGTTTGCACGGCCAGGCTGATCCTCTGGAGTAAAAATGTCTTTGCGCAAGGCTCGTCGCAGTGACAGCGGAGACGCTTACCTAGCTTATAAGAAAAAACAGTAGTCCCTCTACCCAAGGCGCTGAGAGTTTCAATCCCCGTTGTATGAAATCCATGCCACTGGATGTGATGGCCTCGTACTTTTTCTTCTTTCTTTCCTCAGCTTCTGTGACTACGGCACTTGGTCCTGATAACGCCGTAGATAAATGACTTGGAGACAGTGGACCTACACATTTCTCGTCCCAGCATGCAAAACACCCACTTCCCACGGGGTCACCGTGCCGCCATCCGGTCGTTTTCCGTCGGAGCGAGTGAAACCTGGAGGTTCAAGGCAGCTCGATACGTAAGCTTTTCCTAACGCATCTTGAACAATGCTGTTCAGCATTGAATGACGGGCAAAACGGCCAGCGGAACGTGAACAACTAAAGCCATGCGTTCGTAGTCTGTCAACGACCGCACCGCAACGGCACGTGTGGGGTTGAATATTGGCGTTCCTAATCGTAAGGCGATTGCCACTCTTAAGACTTCGTCTGTTAGCAAAGTTCCAGTCGTGGACATTGGAACTGCCTGTAGGAATGTTCCAGCAGCGGGTGCCTTAACGTTGATTAGGCGGCCTGTAGTAATTGCATCGATAGCACTTGCCGCGAGCTTGAGCGCACTTACCTCGAATAGAGGGATGTTTCATTCTTTTGGCGTGGTCCCAAAGTAGGCAAATGCTCGGCGACGGTGGCGTTAATTGGATAGTACCAATCATTTGGTTGTTTTCGCCGGAAGCCAGAGCTCTGCCTTTTACTAATTAAGTGCCAATGATCAAGGTTGTCGTGAAAATCTTTCGTTCCGAACAGGAATGAGTCTTGAAGTTCTGTAGGGAGAAGATCAAAGACGACCGATAGCGATGTCAGGTAAGACGATGAGTAAGCTGGTGTGGCAATGATTCTTACGCTTGAAATGCCTAGATCCCCGTGAGTTATCGGCAAAGTGGCTTGTTGCCAGCTTGATAATGATATTTTGACGTTAAGTACTTTCTCAAGTTGGTCCCTCCGAGCAGCATCATAATCCTGGAGAACACTGCTTTAGTAACATGACGTGGAGCTGAGTGTGCACATCAGTTTTGAAGCGCTGAGAACATTCTGGAGCAGTAAAAATGCAAGGTGTGTGTTGAGTCCGGCCAAGTGGCCTCCCATCAATTTCAGTTGCGATATCTTATCAAGTAGTACCTTATCATCGACTTTTGAGCTAGCTAGGGCGCCCCAGTAGAGTGGCGTCAGCCGGCTTAACGTGCTTTATACCTGGGAGAATTGTGCGAATCCTTGAAAGCGCGGTTGGTGAGTGTGAAACGAATTCGCATTTCGTTTCGTTTAGATATAGTCCGAATTCAGGGCCGAGTGGGGTTAGTAGTTCGATATAGTGGCATATGTCTTCGGTGTGGCCTCCGATAACACTGTCATCGAGATACTACACATTAAAACTGGAAGTGAGTTTTTTGAGCAGTGGATTGATGGCAAGGCAGAATAATAGCAGGCCGAGAGGATCGCCTTCTTGAACTCCTTCTTGTGATTTGATCGTGTGATCGCCGTATTGCAGGATACTTACGCCGGAATAGCGACAATTAACGAAGCGGAATAACGCGAGAAAGTGCTGTGTCGTTTCTGTCAGCACAGCTGTACGACTAACATTGTTGAATGCATTAGTATTATCTATCTTTAACAGGCCTTCCCCGCACGTCATTCCTACATAGAGGAATAAGTGTGTGGCGTACAATACCGCTTCACAACCTGATTTTACTCATACGCCGATTTGATAAGGCTTCAGAAATGTGGAAGCTTCACTGCGAATCAGTAACGAGGCAGTCTTTGCCACCAAACGACTGAGTGTATTGCCAATTGCGATCGGACGAAGCCATCCATCTTTCTTGTTAAAACTCAGTAGAGTGGCGCCAAAGAAATACGGCTGAATTGTTTTTGGTACATATTCTTTAAGGACGATATTGATGAAATTTGTCAACTGTTTGGCTAGTCCTGTGTCTCTCCAAGTGTCTCCTGTGCCGACTAGGCGTTGAAGGTGACGTGTGCGAAGTCTGTCAAAACCTCCCGCCGTTCTCTTAGGAAAAGAGCGCATCGCCGCGATAACGTCATCCGGAGTTGCTATAAGCGCATCTGGGAGATCTGTTGAATATATACCAGATTGAATATTAGTGTTCCTTAGTGGATGTTTAAGGCGCATCAACTGAGCATTTTCGTGGGATAAAAGGCGAGCTGTTCGTCACTTGAAGCAATTCTAACAGCCCTTCTGATGTCCCCGCTCTCGACCTATCTTGTTATCATCTGATGGCAATCGGCATGAAAACGAATTGTCGATTATCTAATTCACTATATTTTTCACGCTTCCGGAGCTCTGTTAAATCGGTTACACTACCCACGGACACGACATCAAGTGCTTCATAACTTGATACTAGAGTATTTACGCAGGTGAAATCCCATAATAGGAGTTTTCCATCCTTCTACTGTATCAGCGATCAACCATCTAGGCGCTTACCGTAGTTCGGCAACAGCTATGCTGGCTCTAAGCGAGCGGCAAACCTGCGGCGGAAAGAGCCGATTTCATAATCCTGTTCAATTCTGAGTGGCGAGAGTGTCGCGATTTAACAAGCGAGCAGTCGAGTTTATGGAATCCTGATAAATCTGTGCTTATTCCTCACCTGCTTAGCATTTCCCCGCAGAATTGAATGCTGAGACGGAGTGTAACCGCCATAGCAAAAGTTCTGTCGTCGATCCTAGTGCCAACAACTGAAATGGGCAGTGCTGTCAGAAACGCCCCGGAGTTATTTCCAGCTTCGCCTAGCAACCGCGCACGACTCTTAGCCGTTTCTGTCGTAGAAAGTAGGGACTTCCTGGTTAACTTGTGCAAGGGACGAGACCGACGTCTTTGAACATGAGCTTCCGTCGGTGTATTCTCTTCACACAATTCGGTCGATTGTGTTACTCCTGAAATGTATGTAGCAATGTTAATCCATCTTAGACTCCTGAGATCCGGCCCGAGTAAGGGCCCTATCAAATCCGACGTTCCAGCAAGAGACGATAGGTAGGCGGCAATAGCGACTTCTTGGTTAGGAATTTTCCGAGTCCACAAAGATCCACAGTTAGTGTTGCTTGGGCGTATGCCTTATCACTGATGTTAAGTAATCTACCCAAAGATTCGCGTAGGGTTTTGTCGTATGAATGCAGCGAAAATCTGCAATCGAAACATGGTGCACTGCGTAATAAATGAGAAATTCTAGGTATGTGGAAGCTGGATCTTAAGAGAAATATTGAAAATTGACCTGATCATTGCTGAATATTTTAAAATACATGATCGTTCCTGAATATTTTAAAATACATATCAGGATGGATATATTTCTAACAAATTTTACTTTTGATTTTTCTAGATACTGTTTTTACTATTAGAAATTAAATTGCTCATCCCAAATTTCAGTGAAGAATATCTAGTGAAAAAGGCTCACGAGTACTCTGCATTGTGTTAGGTCAGCTGGGTGGGATTGCCTCATCTCTAGACAGAGCTAGGGAGCGGAAAGGTTGCCCTTCTCGCTACCAACTCCGTCCTGGGCGAGTACTTGCATACGGGCAATGTCTTCATTTCCCATTAAGGCGCTTGTGTCCTTCGCTTTCAGGAGTTTTCCGATCTTGATGGGGGAACGGAATGAGCGATGCACCCCTCTTTTTAGATTGTGGCATAATTTGTTGTTTGGGAATTTCAGGGGAAGAGTACAATGCCGAAAGTATATCGGCCGCCATACTTTCATCTGTTTTAGTATAGATCGTTTATTAGAATCTATAATATAGAGGATATCCTTGTCGGACATTCTTGAAGCTGTTGTGGAGAAGCTTGCATCATCTTTCTTAATTTGAGCCGGACGAGAAAACTTCATCCTATAGTTCATAAAGACGGAACATTTGCGGGAAAAAGCTGGGTGGTCACCTGCACAGTTAGAACAAACGGAGAGAGCCCCTCATTTCTCCACCTTAACTAAGCTTTGACAGGAATCAAGGCTACATATTCCACAGGATTTTTTGTTGGGAAGATGAAAACATCTAATCAAGGCTGCAATTCATGCCCGTGCAATGAACGAGTTTAATTTTAACTCTTTTTAGCTTTAAAAGAAACCAATTATCATAACGCATGCTTCACAATTCATACGTTACAACGCAAATGTACACCTGCAACTAATTTTTGTAAATTTTATGCAAAAATCTTTAAAAAGTAGTAGAATCGTTAAGGAATTGAAAAATCACATTTCACAAAATATTCAGGAATGATCAGGTAAAATTCACCTGATCGTTTTTAAATATTTTAAAATACATGATCGTTCCTGAATATTTTAAAATATCTATCAGGATAGATATATTTCTAACAAATTTTACTTTTAATTTTGCTAGATACTGTTTTTACCATTAGAAATTTAATTTGTCCGCATAAAATATAAAACAATATTTCTGCAAATGTGAATTTCTTGAGATGACAAAATATAAAATAAGAATTTGTAATTTAAATTGTTTAATTAACGCATGGCTCCAAAATTACTTTATTCAAAGAACCCGATGAGAACCAATTATTATATATTGTAAACTTAAAGAAGCAATAATGCCACATTTAAAGGAAATTTTAATGTTAATGTTAATATCACAAATGGAAAATAATTAATTTATTAAGAATTAAATAAAGTTTAATCATTTAAATACTTTATCATTCATGTTTAATTATTCAATTTAATCATTCATTTTTAAAAATTATATAATTAATAATTATATAAGTGCAATCATCATCAAGATAAAAATTTTTGTCTTGAGGATGATAGCAGTTAGCTATCGAAAATGTTACTTTTCATAAAAATAATTTCACTTTCTCCACTAATTAAATATAATAATTTAATTATTATTTAATCATTAAAAAAATTAAAAGATTATAAAAGACAGGAACAACAAACTGATTTAAAGAAAAATTAAATAACATTAAAGAACATCACAGTTAAAGACATTAGAATGGGATTAAGATAAAACAAATAATTAAAAAATAATCATTAGAAAAATAATTATAATTCAATTTAAATTTAGATTAATTTAATGATATTTGAAAAGGATTTGTTTTCAAAAAACATGAAACATTTAAGATACCGTTCAACTTACGAGAAAATTTAACTTTTATTATTATTTGAAAAAAACCCTAGAATATTTTTTAATAAGATTTTTTCAACTTATTCAAATAATATAAACATAATGCGAATTCATCGGTTAGTGTTTATTTTTGATTGTCGATAGTTCGCATTACCAACCACCGGCCTGAAATGAACATTAACAATCCAGCTGACGATGCAAAAAATATAGTTTCAAACATGTTCTTGAACATCCAGCAATAGACAAGCCCGCCAATAAGACCTGAAAGATTTAAATTAATAAAATATGTTAAATATTAAATTTTAATTAATAAATTTAATTAAAATATGAGATATTTAATTAATATAATTAAACAAGGACAATTAATACATTCAAAATACATTGTTATAAAGTAATAAGCAATTCATGATATAAATTAATTAAAAATTGAATTAAAAATTAATTTTGCAAATTTATTTAGTTGATTATTCATTTGATATATTAAATTACCGTAATGGTTGATAGATCAACTATATTGAACATTTGTATTAATATTAAGTATTCGCACGGTTTTGATGCGAATAAATAAAATGTACATATAAAATGTATCATCCTGAGAATTATAGCTAACTGATATCATCCTCAGAACAAAATTATGAAAAATGTACAATGAAATCAAAATATATAGTATATTATATAAATATATTGTATTAAAATATAAATATACGTTTATATTTAATTAGTGGAGAGAGTGAAATTATTATTTTTATTAAAAGTCAAATTTTCGATAGCTAACTTATATCATCCTAAGGGCAAAATTATGTAAAATTACATTATGTAAATATCACATATGGAAAATAATTAATTTATTAAGAATTAAATAAAGTTTAATCATTTAAATACTTTATCATTCATGTTTAATTATTCAATTTAATCATTCATTTTTAAAAATTATATAATTAATAATTATATAAGTGCAATCATCATCAGGATAAAAAATTTTGTCTTGAGGATAATAGCAGTTAGCTATCGAAAATGTTACTTTTAATAAAAATAATTTCACTTTCTCCACTAATTAAATATAATAATTTAATTATTATTTAATCATTAAAAAAATTAAAAGCATTGAATCGGAATGAGACATGCTGGGTTGACATATTTGTGAATGGTTTTAGGGCCAAACCCAGCCAAAAAACGTTAAAAACGTTTAAGATTTTGTTATCAATATTTCTTTCGCTAATTGTGGACATTGTCAGGATAAATTATAATTAGCTGGAACACTTATAAATTTTCTTCCAGAAAATTGAAGAAAATTTATAAGTGTTCCAGCTAATTATAATTTATCCTGACAATGTCCACAATTGGTGGAAGAAATATTGATAACAAAATCTTAAACGTTTTTAACGTTTTTTTGGCTGGGTTTGGCCCTAAAACCATTTACAAAAATTAAACGATTATAAAAGACAGGAAAAACAAACTGATTTAAAGAAAAATTAGATAACATTAAAGATCATCACAGTTAAAGACATTAGAGTGGGATTAAGATAAAACAAACAACGAAATCAAAATATATAGTTAGTTCACGGCGCAGCAAATCCAGGTGTTCAAAATCCTTTCCAGAATCTTGTTTACCATAGAGCAGGAGACCAAATTCATGTTCTCCTTTTTCGTAATGGTAGATAGATCAACTACATTGTTGATGACTTTATATTATTAATGACAAAAATTTTAAGATTGAACAACTTGCTAATTTGTCGATGCAAACAAATCGTGAATAGTGAAATATAGAATAGTGAAAATACATGTTCAACAAGCTTATTTGGAACAAATGTAGATAGCCGGCAATAAAACCAATGCGCAATTATTCAATATTTGTCCCTGAAAATAGTTGTTCTCGAGATTTTGACAGCAAATAGCTAATAACTCTTCGAATATCTTTTATCAGAATAAGATACTAGATAATCAAATTTCATCAGAGGAAATGCGCCATTAGCATGTATTTGACCATACTGCTATGTTGGGTCGAGGAATATGTGCTGAAACTTGTTAACATCGTAGTTTCTCCTGATGACCTAATTCTTATTCATATACATCGTATATTATCTATTAATCAATTCTTAAAATTTGATTTTTTATTTTAAATTTCATTTTTAAATGTTAGCTTGATATATAAATATTAATTGTATAAAATCTGATAATAAGATATTCAAAGGCGATTGATTAAAATTATCAACTAAAACTGATTTCCTATTATAATTCAATATGCTGTTCGAATGCTATATCTAAAAAGTATCTCCATAAATCGAACACGAAAATAGTATTTTAGCATTTTAAAATTTGTCCTATTTGAGCTTTACTGATAGTTAAATATTCATGTAAAATAAAACTATATTTTTGATAGATATGGGAATTTGACAAATCATCGAAGATTTCTAATGATTTTATTGCACTAAAGAAACTTGAATTTGAGAATAATTTAACGGCTATTATCACGTTAGCATGTCCGTAACACATTTCCCTCCCTTAAAGTAGAAGTAATTATAAACTCTGCATTTTTGGTGTGTGTTTTTCATTATTGTGTAAATACAAAGAATACGGTATTCAAAAGTAAGATTCCTCGTATAAAAATATAACATTTGTTATAAGTCATCATTGTCGCCAAGAAAGCGACAGTTTATTGCACAACTGACTTTCATAAAGACAATAATATTCGACCGTTCTTCACAATGTAAGTACGAGAAATCTGAACATTTTTGAATCCTTTATTTTAACTACAACTAGTCGATTTAACTTCTAACTGTACCTGGTAACGATTAAATGATTAATAAAATTAAACAGTTTCTTAAAATTGATTTATTAAAAAAGATATGTTTACATATCTTTTTTAATAATAAAATTCATGTCTCTTTATAATATAACTACTGTTTTGACTTTATAATATGAAAATAGCTTAAACTAGAAGACACTTTTTTTAAATTTATAAATTTGATCACATAACTAAAATTACAATTTTGTAAGTTACATAAATTTGAAGGTAGAATTATCTCAATCATAAAAATCTTTATGAACCAATTCACAGAAAATATACGATGCGTTTAAAGAAAGATTGAAGATCAATTGGATGAGCTGCTTTGTTATTAGACTTCATCCCCTGCTCCTCAACCAGCAGTTTATCGAATACATGTAATGATGTATTTTTATCTGGTGTAAATAAGCTTTCCTAAAACAGTTTTAAATTTTTCAAGTACCATTTTTGAAGTTTGCAAAGTACTTTCCAGTTCTAATCTTCATAAAAAGTTTTAAAGGAGGAAAATATTATTACACAAGTAAAGTTCCGAATACATAACTTTATATTTTCATTATTATATTTAAGATTTTATATTTTTATATTTTATATTTATATTTTTGGAAGAGTTTTGAAAGTGAATATAAGTGCGTTAAAATTTAAATTGCGTATTGTAAAAACGTATTCATTTAGGCACTAAAGAATACTTTCAATTTTATAAAAATTGATACTTTCATTATTATAAAACTTATAATAATGTAAAATACAATCATTTTACTTTCAAAAAAATCAAAAGAAAATATAAATTGATCATTGAATTGCCAAAAGCAAATTGATCGAATTGATTAATAGATAATTAATTATTAATTATTTTTATAAGTTGATTAAAAAAGCTAAACCGATAATGGATGCCAAAAGTTAAAAGATTTCTAAACAAAAGCTTTAGGAATCTTAAATACATGCAAAATCGATTAAATTTTATAATCATTTAATTAATTAAATCACTTAACTTATGCTACATATTTTGTTCTATAAATTTTAAAGTTGAAATTTATTTTTCTTAGATTAATATTATCAAGTATTTTTCATGAACCCAGATCATTAGAATGAAGTGTTATCAAATTTCAGCCCCTGTTCAAATATTACAATCAGTATATCCCATAAGTCAATTAAATGTAATCGAAATTTAAAGCTTTTTTAAAATAATTAGCTGGTAATCAAATAATCAAATAATGAAGATCAAATGAAATTTGATCTTCATTTGATGTATTCATTTTTTGTTAATCTTAATTTATTAGTTCACTTATTGTGCAATAAATTGATCAGCTGGTTAGTCAGATATTTGATCAGAATTCATTTTAATTTCACGCAGTTTTTCCAAACAGCTTGACATAAATTTACATTTTGAGATACATTATCTACCGAATATTTTTCGAATGCATAAAGCAGTTATTCTTGATTTCTCTTCTGTACAGACCATAATGCCCATTATTTCTAAATTAATAGCAATTTACAGTATCAATTACATTCACAATTGGAAATTTTCAAAAAAACGGCAGCACGTTTCAGCACTTGCTTTGACTGGCAATAATATTCAACAACCATATATTATCAAATAGGAAACTGTCTAGACTCCATATCGAAAAAGATATCATTTAAATGCTTGTGCAGCTTAGACACTATTTTTACTGACAGCATTGATAAACCTGTTTTCATAAAAAGTATGATAGCCGGTCTCCTAATTGTAAATTACTAACTTGATAAAGATAGCGAGTAACTAGATTGAACCGTCTTAATAAATAGCTATTGTAAACGAAATATCGGAAACACGTTTGTTACTAAGAAAATATTAGTTTTCAGTAACATATCTGGTGAGTTTCGTTTAGATACTATGGTCGTTCTTTAACAGAAGGCTCATATTTCCATTCCTTTACTAAAAGTTTAAATTACACATTAATATTCGTAAAATTTGTCCTTTGAATTTTTACAAACTATCTATTGAGGTCTATTGAATTATATCTAGTACTTAAGCTAAATTTATAAGATTTAGATTTATTTTATTTGGAATTAAATTTTAATGTTTTGAGAATAATAAATATTCAAAATTTTGAAAAATAACATGAAATCTAAATTTTTAAATACTGCAACACATAAATCCATTTTAAAATTTATAGATTAATAAAATTAATAAATTAAATGTTAAGCTGTTTCGGTTTAACATTCGAAACTGTTGAATTAAAAAAAGTAAAAAATTAAAATTAAAAGATTGAATAAAATTTTTTAATTTAATAAATTTATTACATTTTTTAATTAAAAAAAATAATTAAATATGTAATTTATTTAAATTAATAATTAATTTAAACAACAAATTAATCGCATTTTGTAAATTTATCATGTCGTTATTGCGTTATTTTTTATTAAATAACGACATTTTCGACCTGTTCATTAAATTCATCGGAAGTTTAAAACTAAAATATAACTAACAATCTAGAAGATTATTTTGTTATTAATAAACAGAGATATGTAAATTTTAGTTTCGCATATTTTAGTATATTTTGATTTAATGCTTAATTTAATAAGGTTTTTAATTAAATTTTTAATTATTTTATCATCATACTTTGCCCATCTTTGAGGGATTGAAAATTTCAATCCCTCGAATTCCGGAATATTTATCCATTGTTTAACTTTGCAAATTTGATAATGTTGCATCATATGCAATAGTTCCTAACAGAAACTGAAATAAAATATGAAATCACGACCCCACAATATTGTGTTTCCTACGGAATACAGGGATCAATTAATAAGTTGCTGTAGCTTTTTAGAAAAAAAATCAATGCATGTTTTCAATGAACGGCTGTGCTGATAAACGAAAAATCTTAATTAAAATTGTAACTTCTAGCGGAAAGATAGAATGCATAACATCTCACCCAAGTAATGAAATTTTTTAACATTTAACCGATATAATTAGTGGGACAATCAAGAAATATAACTGCTATAACGTTTAACGCATCAGCTCCTACCTAATATTTTTATATGAAAAGATTACTGTTTGCTTGAATAGACGAATTGACGGTATTCATTGACGTTTATAAAAATGCAGTAAAATTATAAATAAAGATAATATTACAATGACATAATATCACATTATTTTCTTTATAAGTTGGCAATAATAAGAATTTGAAAATTTAAAGCCGAAACGTTTTTATCAAACTAAAAAGGTGGACGTTTTTTATATAATATAGGTATTTATAAAATACGAGTTTTTACAGTAGCATCTTAGGACTGTAAAAAGTTCAGTCGCTTTCAGCGACTTATAAGATTCATGGAACGTGGGCACATTTACCAAAAGATAAACGTTTCCTTTTCAGATTCTCGACAGTATGCTGAAATTAACGATGGAAGCAGTGTGTTTTAGCTTTGCTTCTGCGTTTAGTTTTTAGGAAAACATGGTTTGGAAAGCAAGCAACGACAGCAATTAAATCTCCTGAATAAAATTAGGATGATATGGATATCACCGATAGTTCACTTTACTGATGAGTGCTGCCGGTTACATAGATCGTCTAGGTGTGATAAGGAAGTTAGCTCTGTATGTAATCGAACTATGCGTTTGCAACATTCACGATTAGATATGCACACTTTCTGATGTACCTGCGTAAACCATTGCATATGAAAACAGTGATTTATTTATAAGTACACCATTGGGTGTTCTAGGGCGGGTATAACAACAAATTATATTTTATATATTTGTACACTTTAAAGTGACCCTGTTAAACAGCATTTCCATTAAAAAGAAATTAGTGCATGATGCATGGTTAAACTGTAATAGTCACTGCCATGCACAGAGCTAATGCTAAATTCCCCCTGATGATTCAGATTAAGGGTAGTTCTGATTTTCAAGCTTTAAACATTGCTTAAGCGTGTGTTAACGTGCCTATGGATGATTATTGAAGTCACGGTACTGATGAGCTCCGTTAGAGCGAAACGCGTATACCGTTGTTGAAGTTTGTCGTCACACATAGGATGACCGGGCATACGTAGCGACTTTGAATATTGCGAGAATAATTCGGTTCTAGTTCTTAGTCTGATGAGGATATATAGAATCCTGCCTGGCGTTTATGCCTCTTCATGAGGAAAACATAATGATTTATATATAACTTTGTTACTAACTTTGTTACTTTATTATTCATCTATATTATATGTTTATTAAATTATTTGTCTATGCACACCTTCTGATGTGTCCGTGTAAAGCATTACATATATACTGCAATGCAGAAATCCTTTATATATAATATAGATAGTGTATCATTTCAAATACCATTTTTTGTAGTGTTTCATCAAATTCAATTCTCGACATTTTGAACAGTAGTCTGAAACATGTAAAGATACAAAGTGCATATTATTCCTTTTGTATATAATCTAATATATATAATATCTAACTTTGTTACTTTATTATTTATCTATATTATATGTTTTTTAAATTATTTGGCTATGTTTATATTAATTATAAACATGAATATGTTTATATTACATATAATCATATTATATTTAAAATTTTTATGTTTATATATAAAAATTTATTTTATAAAATATATTCTTTATATTATCTAATATCCTAGATATACTAAATATGTATTAGATAATTATTTTAATGATTATAAGAAATATATATATCCTGATCTGTATTTTTAAATATTGAGGAACGATCATGCAAAATTGAAACAAAATTATTTTGATATTTTGCTAGTAACTACTAGTACCTTAAAAAATAAAGCCCATATGTTACCTGATTGTCTCTGAATATTTTAAATGATTATATTAATTATAATATTCTAACATTGTCAAATTAATGTATAGAAATCGTCAAAGAAGGTTGTTGCCTAGGGAGGGATCTCAAGCCGACTCAAAGATGGATGTCGCATTCCCTGGTTGTACGGCTGTGCTGATTCGTTGCAGGAGCCAATTGATTCCACGTTTATCTCCGGGTGTCCGCCCCAAACATACTAATATAATATTGTAATATAACAATTGTACCATTAGACAATTGTTACAATATAATATTTATATATTAAATCATATTATAATAAAATATTTAAATGATATTAGTTATATTAAGAATTAAGCTTTCTGGATAAATGTTTAGCTCAAAGTTTATATCCATTAAAATTACCGCTTAAGAATTATTTTTTTTTGTTTTTCAGTTTTCGGTCCATATTCCTCAACTCAACATAGCAGCGGGCCAAATACGTGTTAAAGACGTATTTCCTCTGATGAAATTTGATTATAAAGTATCTTATTCTAATACAAAGTATATTATTTATTATCCATCCATAAAAATTTTCCGCTCAAGAGTTAAAATTTATTTTGCATAATATTTTGTTGATTTATATATTTTACAATATTCTGTTTGATTTTATTTTTATAGCAACACAGTTTAAATTATGAATCTATTAAATAATTTAAATGATTTGAAGTCAATATCGTTACATATTTATCTATCTATACAATTTATATCTATATGTTAAAATTTAAAAAATATTGAAATATTGAAATTCAAAAATAAAAGTCATTTTTTATTAATTGAATAATAAATAACATACGATTATAAGAATAAGGATTAGAGGGCTTTATCTAAAATGATGCTATTCCGCGTGAATTTTTGTAGTCATATAAGCCCGACGCGAAAGAAAAACGAGAAACACTGCTAGATGCAGTTTCGTCATCACCATGACTCATCAGTGCCAGATCCCTACCACTGCTGGATGCAGAGGAGGACTAGCATTATGAGGTCATTACGATGAACTGTTTTGCTATCATGTTTATATTGCTGGGGCAGCGATATAAATAGCAGCGGGGCCAAATACGTGCTAATGACGCATTTATTCTGATAAAATTTGCTTATCTATTATCTTACTTTAATATAAAGTATATTATTTAGAATCCATCCATAAAAATGGTCAACTCTTCTGACCATTAGAATCATAAGAGTGACCATTCTTTTCTCGCATGCGATTTGTTTATCAAGTATCCTATTCTTTTACAAAGTATATTGTTTATTATCCATCCATTAAAATTTTCCGCTAATGATTTTAAATTTATTTTTAATATTATTGTGTTGATTTATATATTTTACTATTTTCTGTTTGATGGTATTTTTATCGTAACCTAGTTTAAAATATGAATCTATTAAATTATTTAAATGATTTTGAAGAAAGCCAATATATTGTTGCAATTCTTAAAAGTTCATTATTTAATGTATTATATTTTATATTATTATCATGTATACATTTTTTAACACTTGAAAACATAGCACTTGAAAAGAACTATTGTAAAAGTCCTTTGTATAAGTTAAACTATATATACTATATAATATTAATATTATATGGTACTCATAAATGATCATATAAAAAGATGTTTCTTATTAAAAAAAGTGTTTGCAAAGAATAGCAAAAATGTTTCTTGTACATTTAAATGTTATCTTAACGATATTAATTAAAAGTAGTTTTAATCGATGTTAATTTAATGTTCATATCTAGATACATACCTTCTTTATCCTCAATATTAGTTTTATCAAGAATAAGACTACATGGATAAATGTGTTTGCTTATAGAATAAAAATTATTAGAGTTAAATACGCATATATTATCAATATATCGAAACATATATTTCATATCTTTATATAATTTATCCACCCGTAAAAATTTTTCGCTCAACAGGTTAAATTAATTTTTATAACATTTTGCTGATTTTTATATTGCTTTTATTTTTAGTAACCTAGTTTAAAATATTTATTAAATTATTCAAGTTTAAAATATGTATCTATTAAATTATTTAAATGATTTTGAAGAAAGCCAATATCGTAACGAATTGTTGCAATTCTTAAAATTTCATTATATAATGTATTGTTTGATATGCATGAGATCATCGGAGGAACTGCTTTGTTATCAGGTTTCTGACGGTATTCCTCGACCAAACATAACAGTGGGTACACATACCTGACTATGAAGTATTTCCTTTATGAAATTTGATTATATAGTGTACCTTATTCTAATGCAAAGTGTATTATTTATTATCCATCCATTAGCTGAATTCTTGTGTGCTTGCTAACTATGAAATTATAATCGCAAACCGATTGTAAACCTAACTCGTAAATGCTCAATAATTGCTTAATAAATGCTTGATCATTGAAAAATCAAAATATGTTTTGCAAAGGTAACTAGACATGTTCATGCACATTGAAATTATTTGTTTGCAGATAATTAAAAATAATAAAACATTCAAAACGCAATTTTTAATTGTCCATAGTAAAGAATGCATTGTACCCTACTTGCGTGACTAGCTGGGATACATTGAATGCATCTGGTAAGCTGAAGATTTGATAATCATCACTATGGTTTATTTTTAATAAAATCGGTGTAAAAATATTTAATGTGATTTAGAAGATTTGCAACATATCTTGAGTTTATAAATAGTATTCGTTAGGCTTCCTCTACTTATTTGTTTTTAAATTTGTGATGTTTGATTCATAAAGAATAATTTTACTTAGAATTATTATATTGTAATTATTATATTATATTAAAATATAATTTGTTTGTAATTAATCATGATGAACTGCATAAATGCTTATCCATTTCATTATAATTGATAGCATTAAAGTCAGCATATATAAACATTTATTGCATATAAATAACAAAATATATAACTTTATTATATTATAAATTTATAGTGTCGTAACTTGCATATAAATAACAAAATATATAAATTTATAACATTATAAATTTATAGTGTCGTAAATTTATATATAATCTTAAACAGTGATTTTGTAATCATAATTAATTTATAATAATTTAGATTATAAGGTTATCTAAATCTCAAACAGTGATTTTGTAATCATAAATTATTTATAATAATATTATAAACCTTATTATTTAGATAATAAGGTTCCATTAAATATTTTTACATAAAATAAAGTTCATCAAATTTAGCTCAAATAAGACAAATAATTTAAAAACAGTGATTTTTTAACTTCAGAAATATTATATATACTTATTTGAAAGAGAAAACTTGAATTAGAACAAACTCGGATTTTAAACTTTACTAAAAATTAAAATTTACATGACTCTCCTTTACTTAAAATGAAAATATCCTTTTAAGTAAAAGAAAACTCTCCTTTACTTAACTATTTATATTGTTTATTAAATATTTATCAATAAAACTTCGACATAACTTATGTTGTATAAATACTACATTTAATTTATAAATATTCTTTAATACAAAAATATATCATTATGGTAACGCAAAAATATTTTGAAACCAACAATCTTAGCGACTTTCATTTTGTTGTTATTACGTCTCATCAGTATGGGATATTTCTGGCAGCTGACCTCATAAACTACCCTAGATGGTAACCTAAAAACACTATTATTGCAATACAGATGGTATTGCAATACCTCAAGTCACAATCCGTCTAAGGTTCTTATGCAGCTAACAGTCGATAGTAAACTGTACTGGTAAATGGTAATAACAGCAAGATTGCAGTTAATATGATTGCTCGTTTATATTTTATAAACATTTAAATACTTTAAGCATTAAAATATTTCGAAATACGTTTCCAGAGCAGGTCATTTAATCTGTGAATTGTAATTATGCTATACTGCTCTCTGCTTCAATCCTAAACGTGTCTGCAAACTAGTGTACGCATATCGTCACGAACACTTTGCCACACGATCTAAACATAGGCATCATCATGCGCCGACGTTAGTACTCAGTATATCATCAGGGCGCAGTCACTGAGTACTAACGTTTCAAGGTGATGTTATACTTGGATGGTGTATAAGGAATTCAGCTAGTCTTTACAAAATTGCACGAAACTCCTGCGAATTGTTAGGATCCTTACCAGTCTGACATTTTTTGATATAGATTTTTAGAACAGGTCATTAATCTGTGAAATGTAAGAATGTAATACTGATATATGCTTAAATCCTAAAGATGTGTCCGCAAACTACTGTACAAATATTGTCACGACCCAGTTGCAACATACCTATACACTAACATTTTCATGCGCCTACGTTAGTACTAAGGGGATCATCATGGCTCAGGCACTGAGGACTGATGTTTTAACATGCTCTAATATGTTTATCCGCTATAAGGAATCCAGCTAATCGTAGAAAAATTGCGCGAAACTTTCCTGAGAATTTGTAGACTCCATACCAGTCTAACACTTTTCGAAATATATTTCCAAAGCAGGTCATTAATCTGTGAAATGAAATAATGTTATGCTGCTCTATGTGTGTCTGCAAACTAGTGTACGAAAAACGTCACGACCCAGTTGCAACAGAACCTATCCACTATTTTCATTCTGTGCCTACATTAGTACTAAATGGATCATCATGGCTCAGGCATTGAGCACTAACGTTTCAACATGCTGTAATACTTGAATTGTCTATCTGTGGACAATCCAATTGATCAAAATGGACTGCGTCTTATTGATCCACTGAGTACTAACGTCGGCGCAGGATGATGTTAGTGGTTAGTTAGTGATGCAAGTGGTTTGTGACGATATACTAGTCTGCAGGCACATTTTTAGGATTAAACATAACATCCTTACATTTCAAAGATTTTAATATTAACAATTTTTAAATATTCCATAGCTTTCAAATATTTTATTTTCCAACAAAATTTTTTATTTATTCTAAAGTTAAATGTATTTTATTGTAATTAAACTTTGCGGTTTACTTCATGAATGCAAATTTACTTTATTACAATAGATTTAGCGACAAAATTATCTACATCAGCTCGGTATATTAATCAACTTAAGTAAAATGTCAGTCTTCATATTTATTAAATCAATATCCGTACGATTATAAACTTATTATGATAAAGATTATAATTTGGATTTACAATATAACTGATTAGATTAAACCAATATCATTTAGATAAGATTATATATCATTAGATATTTATAGATTAATAAAACACGGAAGAATCGTCAAACATCATAATTGAGAAATGATGAAAACGAAATGAAATTATAAATATGAGATTACAATGATTTTTATTTTCAAATTGCGACGCATAATTCATTGCCTTCTAATTTTATTTGTCAAGCACATAAAATTATTCATTCGTCATATTTTTAAGCAAAAATCATTTTATAAATTTCTATATGATTTCTTAGTACTAAGAAATTAGTACTAAGAAATAGTACTTATTAATAATTATTTAATTTATCGTACTCGCAAATATCTGTATTTAAAACGTCAAGAAGCGTCATTTCATATTAGTAAATTTAATTCTAAAATGTTTGAATTCTTAATATGTAAGAATTCAACTAATTAAGTTCTAAATTTCCCATTTTCGTTTGAATTTGATTATATAAAAGGGTTTAATAATCCCTTTATGCAGGCTATTCACATAGAAAGCAATATTACAGTTTATCGCAGTATTAAATTCAAACATTGTCATTTTGGATAAAACCAAAAGTTGTTTTACTTGCAATAAAGCATTTTTCGCTTAGGCGTTAATAACATAATTTTCAGTTATTGCTTACAGCTATAAACCGCTATATGATTGAAAGAGCATTTCTAAATGTATCTCGGGATTTATTGTTTATAATGAATAAAAAATCTTGAGAGAATTATGATCTGCGATGGCTGCTTTGTTCACGACAACTGAAGCTAGGTTGAGCTGATATTATAGACTTCTTAATTAAGTCGCTTGCTGTTTTTAAGCATTCTGATGTTTCTTTCAGTTCATTTAATGTTTACTGATATTTATTTGTACACAGGTTTTAAACTTTTTTAACTGTAAAATTATAAATCAATACTTTCAAATTTATTTTGAAAGTATTTTTATTATGGTTTGATTTCAGGTGAAATGTATTAACAAAAATAATATTGATAATAATGTTTTATTTTTATTGCAATTCATATTTTTGGTAAGATTTTACTAAAATAAACTACAATTCTGAATTATAAATAATATGTTATAATTGGCAGATACCAAAGATCAGGCGAACTTTCAGAAAACCGCTTCGCTTTGGTCTGATAAATATTATATATTATCCACTGCTAGGTGTAGAGAGAAATTATTAGACGCTCCTTGCTGCGAGAGTACCTCCTACTGATGAGTTAAACATATGCGAAAACAGCTTTCTTTCTGAAAGTTCATCTCGTTTTCATTATTTCTCAATTATGATGTTTGACGATTCTTCCGTGTTTTATTAATCTATAAATATCTAATGATATATAATCTTATCTAAATGATATTGGTTTAATCTAATCAGTTATATTGTAAATCCAAATTATAATCTTTATCATAATAAGTTTATAATCGTACGGATATTGATTTAATCTAAATCAATTATATTGTAACTCCAACTATATTTGGTTAGGCACTGGTTCAATTGTAACTTACTTCTCAAATTAGCTGCCTAAAAACAAAGAATCGATGGATTATGACCTAATAATGTTTTAACCTAAAAATTTATAGCGACAAATAAAGCATTTATAATTCCGCTACTGTGATTTCGAAATTTTATGGAGCAGATCACTTACATTCTAAACTAACATTATACAATATTTTATAAAATAAAATATTAAATTAATATTCGGATATTAAAGGAACTAATAACATTTCAAAGTGATATTTTCTCGATCAATTCAAATTGAAACATTTAATAGTAAACTAATTACTTATGAATTTTAATTAGTCAATATACTTTAAAAAAGTATATCCAAAAATTCTATTAAAAATAAAAAATTAAAAAAATTCTCATTTTCGTCCATTACAATCAAAGCACAATTATTTAACTTAATACTTATTATTTGTAAATATAAAATTTATAAATTAATTTATATAAATTAATAAATATAAATTATAAACTTATAACCCTTTATTAACTTTTAAATTAGAGATAATTTGTCATACATATTGACATAAATAATATGTGCATACATCTTTATGGGAGTACTAACAAAATTATTAGTTACGCAATAACAGAAAAATAAAGCAGATTTAGCATGACAAACCTTTATATCTGCTATATTATAATCTCATTAATGACTAAAATGGCTGGCAAAAAGCAAATATGTATTGTTTTATTACTTTCTCATTACTGGGTATTTCATCAACAAGAATTTCTACAAATTTTTTAAATTTTTTATTTAATATAAACATATATCTAATGTATATATCTGACCTGGATATGAATGTATATCATTGTGCCAGGCCATATTTTCTAAAAATGTTTTGTAAATATCGGAGTGTTTGCTAATATGCAATTGATATAGAATACAATCCATCAATTCAAAAGCACATAATAATACAAAAATACCAACACAGAAATTTCGAAAAGTGTAAGCAGACACTATAATAGCAAACAAAAAATTTCTTGACAAGAAAAAAATAAAAGTAACACAAAATGTTTCTTATCAATCACTGGTTCGGGGGTCGCTCGTGGAAGCAGTGTACGAACCAAACTACTCCACACATCTCGATCTTGGGAGACAGACAGATTTCTCTTTAATATAGCCCAAAGCGGTCTTTAGGCAGTTTTGAGATTATATCTCTCCACCGGTATTGAGGTATACCTAGAGGTCTCTTTCCAGAGAGTCCGACCTGGAAAACCTTCTGCGGAAGGCTATTACTAGACATCCTCAGAACGTGTCCTAGCCACCTTAACTGACCTGTTTCGATGTGAAGAAGCAGCGACTTTATTCCAAGTCTACCCCGGATGACCAAAAACCTAACTTTATCTCTAAGGCTAAGACCGGCCACACTGTGAAGGATCCTCATTTCGGTCGCCATTTCGGTCATCCACATCATAAAGAACCTTTTTCCCAATCTGGGTTGGCATTAACACCTGAATATACGATAAACACATAGAGACAGCCTTGGAGGGACTAACCAACATCCTTGCTGCTATCATTCTATTGTAAATCGATTTAGTAGACATTGTAAGCCCTCAAAACGCAGAGATGGTATCATGATGATACCGAACTGAAGTCCGATATACAACAGAGCAGACCGTCTTACGATCTTGTCTATGTGACGAAGGAACAAAAGTGACTACAAAGAACAACCCTGACGACGCCCAACGACTACTAGAAATGATTTAGACTTCCTACCTAGAACACGAACACAACTTATACTTTGTTCATACATATAAGCCACAGCTATCAGAAGATAGTGTGTTACCCCATACTCCCCTAGTACTTCCCACAACCTCTATCGCGGAACTCTGTCGAACGCCTTATCCAAATCTACTATGCGCATGAAGACCGGATAAGCGAACTCCCAATACCGTTCGAGGATAGTTGAGAGAGTAAAGAGCTGATCTGTATTTCCACGAGGTGGACGAAAGGAGTATTGTTCCTGATGCAACTTTCCCTCAACTATAATCAGTATCCTTAACTCAATAATCTTGGCAAATAACTTACTAGTTTGGCTCTGAAGAGTGAATCCCAGATAATTGGAAAACACTCTTCAGTCACCTTTATTAACGATCAGTACCACTACCCCAGTTTGCCACTCACTAGGAACCTTGATCGACCTCAAAGCCACGTTGAAGATCCTTATTAGTAATTTCCAGCCTACATCGTTGAGAGCCTTTAAAGCTTCAGGTCGAATTTCATCTACTCCAGAAGACTTTCCATTACGAAGTTTTTTAACAACAGAAATGAGCTCTTCCAAAGATTGAGATCTTCCGTTGGTTCTTAAGACTCTACTTATACAATAGAAAGCATATCCACCGAATTAAGGAGACTTCGAAAATGTTCTTTCCAACAAAAAAGAATTTCTTCAATGTCAGTCAGCATAGACCCTCTCTTGTCATAGACAGTTTTAGGAGTTTTATGCTTTCCAGCACGAAGGTTCCTAATCGTCTTCCAAAACATATTCGAATCTGACCTATAATCAGATTTTAAGTGCTCACCAAACTTCTCCCAAGCCGCCTCATTTGCTTCGGTAACTGCTTGAGCTGAAGCTCTCTTTGTCGTTCGATACTTGTCTACAGCTTCCACTGATTTATCAGACAAAGTTTCCTTATAAGTTAGCTTCTTCTGTTTGACGAAATCTCTAACTGTTGGCGTCCATTAAGTACTTCAATGATTCTCTCTGCTACAAGCACCTAGGCCTCCTAGCCACAACTTTCGAAAGTTTCTAGACACCGTAATGAAAACAAGTAAATTCTTTATTTGTCAATAACTGGCAGTCAAATCCTATGACGACAATTAAGAATGTGCAAAAATGGTGGTTGCTGTCGCCACTGAATTGTCATATTTATTCATATAACGATATTATTAATAATCGGTATATTTTGATTATAATGATTAATCGGTATTAATAATGGGTATAGTGATGATTTTTTTAAAACTTGGCATAAATTTTAGGGAAATTTAAATTGAATTGATGTTTTTATACTTTTTAATTAATGATAATTAATTAACCAAAAATAAATTAGTTAAAATGTGTAAATAAAGTATGCTGCGAAACTGTAGTAAAATATAAAAATAGAAAAAGAAAACTACAAAATATATAATATATATTGTATTAATTTAATATAATAGAAATATAATTTTTAAATAATCAAATCAGCTAACTGAGTCTACGTATTTAATATAATTATAAAATAAACAACACATAATAATGCTAAATCAAAATTTAATAATTAAATAATAAAATTAATAATTGTTATACAATTTTTTATAATTTAAATCAAGTTAAAATAAAAAATTGAAATTCAAAATGAAACTCATTTTTATGAATTGACTAATAAATAACAGAAGTTGTACCAGAATAAGGATTAGAGGTCATCAGGAGGAACTGCTATGCTATCAGGTTTCGGCCCCCGTTCCTCTACCCAACATAGCAGCGAGGCCAAATACATGCTAATTATCGATTTCCTCTGATAAAACTATCTAGTATCTTATTCTAATACAAAGTATATTATTTATTATCCATCCATAAAAATTTGCCACTTAAGAGTTTAAATTTATTTTTAATAATATTGTGTTGATTTATATATTTTACTATTTTCTGCTTGATGTTATTTTTATAGTAACCTAGTTTAAAATATGTATCCATTAAATTATTTAAATGATTTTGAGGAAAACAAATATCGTTACATAAAAACAAATAAAGTCAATATCATTACATAAAATAAATAATTTATAATATTTATAAAATATAACAAAATTAATATAAATTTAATAAAAATTAAATATAAATTTAAAGAGCAAAATATATTTTTATTAATTATCGAAAATTAAGAAAAATATATTATAAGCTAATATAGCATAAGATATCGAAAGTTCACCTAATTAAAAAATTTGACTCTCTCCTGTTCAATAAATAAAAATATGAGTGAGCAATTGATTATAATTAATTAATTAATTGATTTATTAACACAAATTGAATAATGCAAATTGGATATTAAAAAATACGAAAACGTAAGTTGTAAACTTTTATACTATATTATACTATATATTATATTGTATAGAAGTGTTATATATTATATCAAGTATTGTATACAATAATTGTATTTAATAAGTTCTCTCTAAACTTCTCCCAAGCCGCCTTTTTCGCTTCGGTAACTACTTGAGATGTTGCTCTCTTTATCTTTATTATATACAATTATAAACAAGTGAAAAGTAGAATTTTACGACAAATACAGATATATCAGTACTACATAATTGAAATGCATTCCATCAATTTCGAATATTTATTTTATTCCACAATAATATGGAATTATTATATAAAGACAACAAAGTTACAATTTAATTAAGCAAACACGGATTTGATAAAAATTGATATAAGTTTATTATCAGATTACAAAATAATTAAAGAAATTATTATTTGTTACCGATTATATAAATTTGAATTTGTATAATATAATTTTGTAATTGTACCAAGTTGCTAATGTATTTAAAATATTATTTTATAAATTTGTTACTTTTTAATAACTTATATTTAAATATTTAAAAAATAAATAATAATTAATCAATTTATTATAAATGATAAAAAGCTGTATCGATACTGATAGTTCTGTTACAACATATTTGATTGAAATTAAAACCCAATTCTGATAATGGATGTACACGTAAATTTATAATAAAATTAATAATTTACAATATTTTATAACATTGTAAACGGATTTGTATAACAAATCTGTTTAATATGAAGTTACAAATCCACTTGTTTGAAAATGCTGTTTGTAGAATTTGTAAACAACAAGTGGTTTATAGGTGGCAAAAACTACAAGAAAGTATTAATAAATTAAATGATAATAACATAATACTGATAATAATATAATAATATGATAATTATAAATAAAGATTTTCTTAAAAAACTATATAACTGATAAATACTTTAAAAACGAGACATGCAGAAAAACGAAATCAAGAAGTCAGACGGTCCTTATCATTCAAGTAGTCTTCAGTATGCTACGGCCTAATGTCAACAAGGATCTGAGCTCTCCAGCCACAACAACACGCCGCTCTCCGACTGAACCATATCTTGATCGAAGCCTGAATAGGCTTATGTAATATTGTCCCAACGTTAGAGAACTTTTTTGAAGTAGTCTATGTATGTTATTGATAGGTTAGATACACAGAACGAGATCCTTACCTCTGCCTCGTAGTACTTAATTGTGTTGAACAAAATTCTGCCTGTTATATTGATCTGTGAAGTTTCTAAGCAATTTGTTAAAGATAGTTTTCATTTAAAGTGGTTGCAATAGTTTTATAATAACTAAATTTACCAATTTTGGCACCGGAGGAAGCTCCACCGTCGTGCCTGAGATAGAATTATAAGAGAAATCTTCACTTACCTCAGAGGCTGTATCTGCATTTACAGAAAAATGCATTTTATTGCTTTTCTTTGATCACTCGCAAGCGTTATTCGTGCACATGTTTCAGTTAACAATAAGATAAGGAATTTCTTAAATAACTAACAACCACTAAAAAATAACGAAAAGAGACATTAGAAAAAAAACAAATGCAGTTCAAATAAGACAATTCATAATAGCATTTAGTCTTCATAATGATGTCACGGCCTCAGGTCCAGCGGGATCTGAGCCCTCCAGCACATCCAACACGCCGCTCTTCGACTGAACCACCCGGGGTCTATCACCCCCCGAAGAATCCAATCTAGGCGGACTATGCGCGGTAATCGCGAGATGAGGAGCTTGAGAAACCTTAGTCTTTGCTCTGGAGGACGTCCTCTCGAAAAGAAGACTAATCCCGAGATAGCCCAAGTACCCCAGAGGCGCACTTGGGTTTTCCCATTCAACGACAGATGCTGAGCCCGTTTCAGGGCCCACCTAGCTTTCTTCAGGATACGTTTAAGTCTATCCAGGTCAGCTTTCGCCGACCAGTTCACCGTAACAGTGAACCCCAGGTATTTTACTCGACTTGTGAAGGTAGGGAGTGGTTGATTAGTCAATATAGAAGATAGAGCTGAGAGTGCTAGTCTCTTTAATTTTTTCTTTGTCGCAGGGGTGCCATGAAAGACAACTACCTGCGATTTTGATGAATTTAAAATAAGATTGGATAGGGTCAGCTGGTCTGTTAATCTTAAAAAGAAACGGCTGATGTCCGAAGCGACATCTTTGCACCTGCGTCCAGAGAACAGGGCCGTGGTATTATCAGCGTATACCACTAGATGTTGATCACGTTTAAAATTCTTGAATAGTACAATGGAGGCAGCAAGAAATAAGATAGGAGAAAGTGGGGATCCTTGGGGCACACCTGTAATAGGGTAGAACTGACACGCATCAGGGTCGTCTTCATAGTAGAACCTCTTGGTAAACAGTAATATCTCCACCCTGTTAACAATTCTCGCAGGCAACCCGAGTGACCTGAGAGAGGAGATAACAAAGGGAATGGAAATGCGGTCAAATGCAGCAGAAAAGTCAAGGAAAACAGCCACCGCTAGTTGATGGCTATTATCCCTACAAAACTGATGCACTTCACCTATTGCTGAATGAACCGAGCGTCCCTTGACAAACCCGTGAAAACTCGGTGGGATCAAATTACGCCTACTTAAATGGTCGCGGATTCTACGCGCAAGCGCTTTTTCGTAGATGGAGATGAGGGAGTTTTGAATCGAAATGGGACGCAGATCTTTGGGACATGAAACCGGACTATGCTTTGGTAAGAAAATTCTACGACTAATATTGATGCCGGCTACATCGGATGGTGAGGCTAAAAGCATTGTGACGGCCACTTCTCTTCTTTGATCGGCTGTCAAAAGCTGACAGACTCGAGAAGATAATGGAGCGACGGATTTAGAGGTGCCCGGAAGTGGCCCCCAGGAGTTAAGGATATCTGTAACAGATAAGTCCCTGCTCCTGAAGTCACCCCAAGGCGGGATTGGTTGGGGAGATTGAGTGGCTCCATAATTATGTAGGGATAGTGACTCCTTCAAAACATTATCAAGGCCTATACTACCAATCCAACCCAAAGCTCTATCCTTCCAACAGACAAACTTCTCCTTCTTGAATATCTTCCAGAAGGAAGACTGAGAAGGGTTAAGGTGAGCGATGTTCGCCTTATCCCTGCTCAGCTGGAACCTATATCTAGTGCTCCAGTATTCATTCGAGATAGCCTGCCTGGCGGAAACAGAGACATTGGGAAGACGTAGCATTTTAGCCAAAACCTTGAGTTTTGTTGGAGTGGGATTGTAAATATGACCTTTATAGGTAGTCGAAAGAAACGCGGTAGCTTGCGAGGAGAGGAAGGAATTAAATTCGGTCAAATTCTCATTACCAATTCTGGGGAAGAGTTGGATAGCCGCCTGAAAGAAAGCCACTCTGATGGGATCAAAGTGAAACCTCCTTCTAAGCAACGTATCTTCCTCTATCCGCCAACGAATTAGGTCATGAGAGATGGTCTGTTTTTGGCGCGACTGCTCAGTACAGATGGGTTTCAACAACCACATCTTATGAAGCAGTAATATGTCGAGGAGAGAATTAGTTGTTGAGCAATGAAAAGTTGGGGACGGTGGTTTGTGAATAAGGTAATCGTTCCTGGCTCTGCGGAGTGCTGCATTAATCCAACGACCAGTTCTGTCGTTGAAGTCACCGAGTAACATGTCATAGCCACTACCCAAGATACGGTCCAGGAGATCACGGTTTTTGTGAATTTCCCCTGGCCTAATATATATATTGGCTATGCTGATACGTTTACCATTCTTACAAAGTGAAACAGCTAAACAAGACAGGGCTGGACAAGAATAGTTTAAAAGAAGGGATGATCTTAAGGAGCATTTAACTAGGGTTAAAAGACCTTGAGATGAAGAGGCGTGAGGAGGGGTTATGTACGGAGTGAAGTGGGTGTAAATATGCTTGGGGATAAATCGAGTAATGTCATGGGGGATACGGATAGACCGCGTCTCCTGAAGGACTATAACATCCGCATCTCTACCAGATAGAAGGCTAAGAGCAGAAGCACCTCCCGAATTCCACTGAAGTATATTCAGTGAAAAAGGCTCTTGACTACTTTGCATTGTGTTACGACAGCTGGAGTGGGATGCCTACCTCCTAGCAGAAACTAGGAGAGAGAAAGTTGCCCTTCTCACTCCCAGCCCTACCAGGAGAAGACACTTGCCCACCGGCATTATCTTCATCTCCCTTTGAGGCCAACAACTCCCAGCATATATCATCTTTCTTTGCCAACTTCAAGGAAGCCAACTTTTGTTTAGAAGATGATCTCTTCTTAGAACGGGGGGCTCTCTTTGAAGAGGTAAGAATCGTCGATGGAGGAGAACGGGACTCCTCGAATTTCGCTATCAGATGGTTCGTTAAGGCTCGAATCTCGTCTTTATATATCTGTAGTCTTGCGTCAACAATTTTGAAAATGTCGGTGTCCGACATACCATAACCGTTTGAATTGGATAAGCTGGCAGCGGCAAAGTGGGCCGGTTTGACCGGTGCCCCACAATGCCTTAATTTGTATTCTTTGAAGATAGGACATCTTCTAGACCAGGCCGGGTGCTGACCACCACAATTGGAACACAGAGGGGGAGAGAACATTTCCCCTCATGGACTTCGGAAGAGCTGCAAACCCCACACGTATGGGGCCTAGTACAGTTCGAGGACCAGTGCCCCCAGAGGTGGCACCCATTGCAATGGGGGTATGTTAAGTCATCAGCATCTACGATATTGAAAGAAAGATTGTACCCCAGAAAGGGGTTACATTTGCTTTTAGCCAGACATTCCGCCTGATCGACTGCGGTAGAACAGAATGCTATTGGTATAGCCTGGCCTTTCTTGCCCAGGATTGGGCGAATATTATGAATTTTAAACTCAGATGTGAGAGCAATGATATCTTCCTCCGTTGCGAAGGGCGGAAAATTATTAATTTTCAAAGTCGCCTGAATAGGCCTGTAAGTAGTTGACCCAAATTCTTTTAGGTGTGTTTCGAAGAATTCTAGGTACGATGCTGCCAGATCTGGAGAGCTGAAAGAAACCCGGATTTCGGAATCTAAATATTTTATCGAATTAAATAGAATTCTCTTCTTATAAGAGCTTGTAAACTCTCTCAGAAAAATATTGAAAAGATTCTTCCTTTCAAATGGTTGAAGAAGTCTGATTATTACCAGATTCACCACTTTAGGCACAGGAGGGAGTTCTCCATCCGTGCTTGAGATTAAAAAATTAGACGAAATAGGACTAACCTTGTTTTCTTTGGCTTGAGAATTCGATGTTACATTAGAAATACCTGAGTTCCGTTCCATATTAGCTTGATTTTGTAAGTTGTTTGAAGCACCGATGGTAAATTTTTGACTGCTTGACTTTTTCATTTTTTTCAGTTAACAATGAAATATTATAATATAATAATAACAGCATAAACGCTTCTGATTCGTTTGCATTCCATGAGCGAATTGTGTTATCGGAGGATCAAAAGATTCTACAATTGCAACAGAAATCGGAGAATATCGTGTAAATTCAAGAAAAATGCAGGTAACTTCGTCTACAATATCAAACGAGGTAAGTGGTTTGTTGTCATCTACCGTAAAAGAAGTAATTGGGAAACTTCCCCCAATGCCCGAATTAAAAAATCTGGCGGTTATTAAGCTATCAGCGCTAATAGAGCGCCATAAGCTATTTAACATATTCCTGCTGAAGTTTACTGAAAAATATAATAGAGTCATATTCCACTCAGTACGCTACTTTGAAGCTGAAATCAAAATCTCCTTCGTTTATTGGGACCTTGCGAACGAGTATGAAGAACGGACTTCCTCTCCCGATTGCTTTTGCGTCCTCTTTCATTGATAATGCTGAGATCCTAACAAAAGCCGCCTGTAACCCATTTTTGGGACATAACCTAGTGTTTAAACTCATAAGCACCGACGAGCTAACTTACCCGAACCGCAATACTTATCTATAATGGGGCAACTGGGGCCCCGGATGTGTTAAGGAGAAGTCTTGTGGGATATGCGGCCTAGAATTGCCCGCAAGTTGGCGGGAAGTGCTACTCTCAGCTCAAGTGTTCAAATTATGGAGGAGCCCAATTGGCGTGGTCCAGGAAGTGTGCGAACTTCAAACTGCATTGTTCCCGCCACTGCTCCTCCCACCCCAATAAAAAAGTTAACCCCGTGACTTTTGGTGCAGTTGCGGGTAGAATGACTAACAATGACATCATTAGGTTAGTCGACTCTACAAGACAAGCAATCTTCAAGCAATTGGAGAACTTGATCCAGAAACAGCTCGCCTTATTTTTTTACCGCTTCAATAATCGCCAACCATCCGGTCCTGAAGAAATCAAAGAAAACTGCAACATCCTCACACAAAGTTCATCCTGTGAAGATCGGGAAAATGTTAAAATTTAATGCCGAAGATGCTGCCGTTGCACTCATGGAAAATGAAGATAATGTCCGTGGGCAAGTGTCTTCCCTAGGGAGGGGGCTTGTGGTGGAAAAGGCTACCTTTCCACCCCTAGCTCCGTCTAGGTAAAGGCAATCACTCAGCTAATCTAATGCAATGCAGAATACTCGTGATCCTTTTTTACTAAATATCCTTCAGTGGAGTTCGGGAGATGCTTCTGCTCTTGAACTTCTATCCGGTAGAGATGCAGATGTCATAGTCTTTCAAAAGACGCGGCCTATCCGTCTCATCCAGGACATTACTCGATGCATCCCTAATTACATTTATTCCCACTGTACTCCGTACATAACCCCAAATCACTCTTCTTCGTCTCAAGGTCTTCTTACATTAGTTAAATGCTCCCTAAGATCTCCCTCCTGCTAAACTACTCTTGTCTAGCCCTGTCTTATTTAGTAGTTTCACCCTGAAAAAACGGTAAACGCTTCAGTCTAGCCAATGTCTACATACGTCCCGGTGAGATTCACAAGAACCGTGACTCCTGGATAGGATTATCGATAGCGACTATGACATGGTACTTGGTGATGTTAATGACAGAACTGGTCGTCGGATAAATGCAGCACTCCGCAGAGCCACGAACTGTTATCCTATTTACAAACCACCTTCCCCTTCCTTTCATTGCGCATCAACGTACTCACTCCTCGACTTATTACTGCTATATAAGAGGTGGTTGTTGAAACCTCACTGTACGGAGCAATCGCGACAACATCTGATCACCTCTCATGACTTGATTTTTTGGCGGATAGAAGAGGATACACTGCTTCGAAAGAGATTTCACTTTGATCCGATCAAAGCGGCTTTCTTTCAGGCAGCTATCCAACGCTTCTCCAAATTGATAATGAGAGTCTAACCAAATTTAATTCCTACCTCTCTTCGCAAGCTACCGCGATACTTCCGACTATCAATAGAGGTCGTATTTACAGTCCCACTCCACTAAACTCAAGATCCTTGCGTATCTGCTCCACCTTCTCAATCTTTCTGCTTCTGCCAGACTAGTTCTCTCAAACGAATATTAAAACACTAGATATAGGTTCCAACTGGGTAGGGATAGAGCAAGCATTACTTCCCTTAATTCAGCTCAGTCTTCCTTTTTGAAGATATTCAAGAAAAAGTTTGTCTGTTGAAAATATAGAGCATTGGGCTAAACTGGAAAAATAGGTCTCGACAAAGTTTTGGAAGAGACACTACCCCTACATATTTATGGAGCCTCTCAATCCCCTCAACCAAACTCGCCTTGGGGAGACTTTTGGAGTAGGGATCTTTCTGTCTCAGATATCCTTTACTTCTTGGGGCCTCTTCCGGGCACCTTCAAATCCGTCACTTCACTCTCTTCTCGTGTCTGTCAGCTTTTGCCAGCCGATAAAAATAGAGAAGTGGCCGTAACAGTACTATTAGCCGCTCCATCTGATGTGGCCAGCATCAACATTAGTAGACGTATATTTCTACCCGAGAAAAATCCGGTCTTATGTCCTAAAGACCTGCGGCCCATATCGATTCGAAATTCTCTCGTATCGATCTACGAAAAAGCGGTTGCGCGTAGAACTCGCGATCATTTTAGTAGGCAAAATTTCATCCCACCAAGTTTCCATGGGTTCGTCAAAGGTCGCTTGGTCCATTCAGCTGTAGGTGAATTGCGTCAGTTCTGTCAGGATAATAGTCATCAACTTGCTGTAGCTGTCTTCCTTGATTTTTATGCTGCATTTGACCGCATCTCTATTCCTTTGTTATCTCTTCTCTAAGGTCCCTCGGGTTGCCTGTGAGAATTGTTAACAAGGTGGAGATACTGCTGTACACCAAGTGATTCTATTATGAAGACTACCTTGATGCGCGTCAGTTCTACTCTATTACGGGTTTGCCCCATGGATTCCCTCTTTCTCTATCCTGTTCCTTGCTGCTTCCATTGAACTCTTTGAAATACTTAAACGCGAACAACGACTAGTGGTATACGTTGATGATACCACAGCTCTCTTCTCTGGACGCAGGTGCAAAGACGTAGTCTCGGACATCAGCCGTTTCTTTTTAAGATTAAAATACCAGTTACCCAAGTCCAATCTTATTATAAACTCTACTTAATCGCATGTGGTTGTCTTCCATGGCAGCCCAGCAACAAAGCAAAAACTTATGAGATAAGCACCATATGCACTCTCTTCCTTTTGACTAATCAACCTCTCCCTACCTTCACAAGTCGAGTAAAATACCTGGGATTCACAATTACGGTGAACTGGTCGGCGAAAGCTGACCTGGATAGACTTAAACGTATCCTGAAGGGTGCTAGGTGGGCCCTGAAAAGGGCTTAGCATCTGTCATTGAAATGGAAAACCCAAGTGCGCCTTTAGGGCGCTTGGGCTATCTCGGAATTAGTCTTCATTTCTAGAGGACGTTCCCCAGGGCAAAGGCTAAGGTTTCTCAAGCTCCTCGTCTCTCGTTTACCAAGCATAAACGCCTCGACTGGACTCTTCTGGGGGTGAAAGCCCCCGGGTGGTTTAGTGGAAAGGCGGCGTGTTGGATTGGTTGGAGGGCTCAGATCCCACTGGACCTGTGGCCGTAATATAGGAAGACTACGAAATGGATTGTATTTGACTTTTCTGACCTGTTAGTTTCATGGCTGTTTCAATTTTTTAGTTATTTATTGGTTGTTAGTTATTACGAAAATCTTTAATTGTTGTCATAATTTTAGATGTGGCTAATTAGAGCTAATCAGCAAGAAAGTCGAAACTAATTTTGTACTGGTACAAATACGTAAGGGCTTATGAGGGCTATATGAGGGCAATATCCTTAAAATATCTAAATTATAAGCCTATTTTCTATCCTTAAACCTAATTTTAAAAGATGAATCGTTAATCTGTTTACATTTTAGTTTATTAATTGTTGTTATTCCCTCAACTGATTCAGCTTTAATAAAAATATTTGAAATTTTAAATACTTAGTTAAAATACTTAAATGTTTATTTTAAACATTGTAAAAATGTGAAAGTATACAAAAATAATGCCGAGTTAATAAATTCATCAATTTATAATTGTTGTTATAGTTGCAGAATGACGAAATTTTCACACTTTTTCACCCACTTTTAAACCTACTTTTTCACATTTGTACATTTGTAAATGTCGTTCCGCACAATCATTTTAAACTTAACCATTATTAACTTAAGAGTGAATTGTAATACTTATTTACAAAGATGTTTTAAAAGCAATTGACTATTTGTAGGTAAGATTGTTATAGTCCTACTTTCAATCTAAAGTAACATTTTAAAAACTTAAGCTTTGACTTGAAAGTATATAAAAATAATGACGAATCAATAAATTCATCAATTTATCTGCTCACATTCTATAAAATTAAATTATTAGAATAACAACTAATTATAAATATAATACATCATATATAATGTATTATTCTAAATAAAATGAATTTATTTTAAAATAATATATGACAAAATAACGAATATTGTCATAATAAATATGATATTTAATATGATATTATATTATATCAAGTATTATAAAAATTAAACACGAGTCGTATTCCTTCATTATTCGGTTTCATATTATCACCGTGGTTCTTACAATCCTATCAGCATAATATACATGACAATCAGCGTGGGTGGGCCTCATCAACAGTGAGCCCACATCTACATTTCATGTTTCGATCCTTTTACTGTTTCCGCTATATTCCTTGTCGCCGAAATGCTGGTTTATGTTTAGCTTATTTACCAGATTATAAAATTCAAGTGTTCTATAGTTGTTGTGGGCGGTCACTATTATTCGCAATTCGAATCCACCACCTACCGAATTTTTTATGTTTCGTTCCTATATGAATTGTTCACCGGACAACATTATGTGCGCACTAAGCACAGTACTGTTTAACACATTACTTAATTGAATGTAATTTATCGATTTGTAATCATGTTTCTTCTATTATTTGCTTAAATGTTCACACTGATTGCATAATCTGTGCTCTAGTACCTATAAATATTTATATGAATAATCAGCTCCAACCAACTTTCATAAAAACAGCTCAATAACAAAAGTTTGTTATTTTCTAAGTTTCTTCTTTATCATGTTAACTGATCCTCGAAAGTTTGCTTATTTACCATAAGGTTTGTTTTTTTTGAAACTCTAGCTTACACAAAATTTATCTGCCCTATATATAAGTGATTTTGGTGTATTGAATCTAATAGATTTAAGACAAACAAAATAACTACATACAGTTTTAGCATTCGTCAACTGTTTCCAAAAAAGTTATATAACTGATAGAGCAAGTACAATTGACGTGATATTATATCTAGCAGATAACCTTTTCAAATTTCTAATATTAAAGCAATATATAGGGTAATTTCCTAGAAACGTAAAAACTACTCGTATACCTAAAACAATTTCTCAGTTGATAAATTTAAAGCTGGTATTTGTATTCAATCACTTATCAAGTATATTCGTTTCAAATTTAAATATCTATTTGTTTATATTTTTAGTCTTATTGCTATGGATTAAAATGAAACTATAATTATGTATATTGAAATTACTGTATGAAATAAAATTACGTAATGTAAACTGATAGATTAGCATTTTTAATTTGGACAATTCATATAATCAAAATTATATGTGATAATGTATCATGTTATAATTTAATAATTAATATTATTATATACAATATATTTTTTAATGAGAGACATTTATTTTTGAAAAATAAACACTAAATAATACAGTCGAAATAAGTTACAAACAAGTGGATCAATTAGACCTTTTATGACGGGCCGTTTTCGGCTAGACAATGGGGTAAGCATGTTCAAGGTAATCTCAAGTCCTTCAGTGTGAGGTTGTATACGCTACGTCGTAGATACAGGACGGGGCTGGGCAGTTCTGTGATGATCGTGCCCCGCGAATACATCGTGAAATCATACGACAAAATGCCATTCTAAGGCACGATCGAATCTTCGATATTTGTTGTGAATATTGAGCCCCGTTTTTTAGAATAAAAAATATATTTTTACAATATTTTTTAATATAAAAAATATTGTAAATATATTTATTATTGTATTATTTATTATTTATATATTGTAAATATTTTAAAAAATATTGTAAATATAATTTTACAATATATTTTGTAACTTAAATCATAAAATAATATTTATGCATGTCAATCAATATTGAAGAAATATTAATTTTTATTCAGTAAGGCAAAAATGGCTTATATAAATAGTGATTTAATTAATATAAACAAGAGATTATTATAATTCATATAATAATTAATATAAACTCATATTGAGGATAAATAAAATAGATATCTAGATATAAATATAAAAATTATCTTCAAATTAAAATGATAATTTATCTTATTGTAAACATGACATATTCCACTTCACGAGAAACCATAAAATTTATTCTCTCATAATTGTAAATATTGCTGAATTAGTGAACAATCAATTTATAATACAATATTAAATCAATACATTAAACAACACAGTTTTAAGTATTAGTATGATATATAATAATATTGCATAAAGTCATTTAAATAATTTAATTGACCAGCTTATCACATTTAGTTAATATAAAAATTAAACTAAACAAAATTAAATAAATTTTTAAATAGTTGATAATAATCTATTATTAATAAAGAATTATCGGAATATTTCATCTTTCCTGAAGATGCTAACCAGAGGTTAGAGAAATATCAAATAAAAGTTTCCTCCTTTCTTTGATCCAGCTTCAATTATTCCTTGTAAATAAATAAATCCTTAGCATTATATTAAAAATAAATTGAAAGTTAAAGTGTAAAATATTTTTGGGTGGTTTAATAGTTTACTTCTGTTTAAATAAGATATTACTATAAAATATCAGATGATATAAGAGGAAATATGTCATTAGCATGTATTTGGCCTCGCTGCTATGACGAATCTAGGAATAGGGGAACGAAACCTAATAATACAGCAGTTTCCCCAGGTGACCTCTGATCTTCATTCAAACACATGATATATTAATTATATCATAAGTTTGATTTATCAAATATATTTATAAAACATAATCTATTGCTCTTTTTCTAAGTAATATGGTTTAAATTTGTTGTTAAAATTCAAAGGTGGAACTTTGAATGGAACTTTACAAGCTTTGAAAGTTTTCAAAGCTTGAAAACTTTTCAAGTCTTCAAACTTTGAAAATACGATTATGCAAGTTTTTTTAATTTAACACAACGATATTTATGATTTATTATTTTATCAAACATTTGAAAAAATATATGGCATATTTTCAACATACAGTTTTAAATCCTTGAAACTTTACTTTTACCACAAAGTAATATCTAATTGTTTTTTAAAGCCGCAATGCTAGTACATAGACAGAAAATGTTTGTATATTTAAAGATTTCTCTGATTTTGAGATTCTAAGAAAATGCCCTCCTATTTAATCCAAGTTGAGTTTTGTGAAAATAAAAGAAGGTATCTGTTTGCTTCCTTTTTAAGTACACACTGGTAGTAACCAGCGTGTACTATAATGGGAAGTGTTTCTACAACACTTACCATTATAAAATTGTAAGATTAAATTGTAAAATCTCTGCTTATCATTTTACATCTGTGGCCTTTTTTATTTTGAAGTGTTTGCTATAAATATATATATTGTATATTCAGTAACAATACACAAGTTTGATGCGAGGAATCGAGAGACAAGTGCAACTATCATCATAAGGATATTATGTAACTTTTGCAACAATCAGACGTCTAAACAATTAAAATCAAAACTGTATTGAAGATTGAAGTGTGCTTGTGCGCTAATCCCTGCTTTTTACATTTGACGAGACAGTTAGAAAAATGTCGAAAACGATTGACTTACTTATGCCTCTACGGAAACCACCATTGAGACGATCATCTGAGTTTGTGAGTAAATATATGGAAGATTACAAGATTATTATTGATTACAATTATTTATTACAGCGTTATAAAATAATTGGAATTTGAAATTACTGGTCTATTCCAGTGCTTTCCTAGGGGTTAGCATTGGAATAGATGCTAACCCCTTTACTAGGGGTAACGATCCCCGATTGGGGTCGCAATTGAAGAAACGAAATAAAAAGGATGCGATAAAGTTTTTTACATTTTTATACTAACCTTTTAAATACATACATTTTATGTTTTATTATTAGGTTCTAAAAATAGAACATCCACATTTAAAAAACTATTATACTTCGCTATATATTTTCTTTGTAAATTAAATATTATATTTTTAAAACAAACACCCCCATCAGTGAATAAACGGATATGAAACCAAATTCCAATGAAGCTGCTTACATAAGAAGAATCGAAGTTATAACCACATTAGAGAAAATACCTATAAAGAGAGATAAAAATGGAACAACGAGATATTCGAAAAAAGTGATATTTGAAATATTGATTTATTCGGGAAATCGTTGATAATAAAATATGTCATTATATGGGGCATGTTTAAATAAACTATCACTTGAAAGTACGAAACCTGTTAAACTACTTCGTCATTTACGGACACTTCATCCAGAGTATTAAAACAAATCATTTATTAGACATTATATATCGAAATTACGATTAAAATGTAGAATTACATCTTCGTTTCTTGTTTAATGTTTTGACCATTGCTCATGTTTCTTTGAAAATTAACAGCAACGATAAAAAATTTTATTTATGAAAAATATATAAATTTTTTATTTATGAAGTTTGTATAAACTTTATTAATAGTATGAAGATTAGATAGTATTTATTAAGATCAATTCAAAATATGCTTTAAACAAATGAGTATTTTTTAAAAATTGTCCAGTAAAATTATATTTTTGAATCCTGATATTTTCAGATTTCCTCTGAAAAAATCAAG